>JAIEZT010000935.1:0-27412 GCA_019594935.1 Periophthalmus modestus | reverse complement strand
TGAGGCCTCATTTGTTGACTAGTTGAACAATACTGACACTGCTGGTGATGGTGGGTCGGCCAAAATCTCTACAAACAGCACGATTCTGAAAGTCACAACATTTACAAACTTCAATGTAAACTTTCTCTTTCCACTGAACAACGATTCATGCACTCCAACAAAGAATCATGTGACCTCTGAAGGTTCAGGATTTACAGGACAAACTTGGAAACGGAAAGAACCAAGCCCACGATCATCTCTAAAATGTCTCCTCACATTTTGTGACGTCAAAAAGGCTACACAGACTTTTACATTTAATGGATGTGGATTTTGTGGCTAATGATGTACTGAAACTTCTATGAACACACAGAATGATACAACACATGACTGATGTCTAAAGATGCACTGGTGGAAACTCTCTGGTGGGAGGGTCAGTACCATCTTTACATGGACTCAAGCAGGAGACCGGACCCTCCTACCTTTAAACATAATCGTGTGCAATAATAAAAACATTTAAGTATTGAAAGATTTCCTGTACCTACTTTTAAAACAGGTTAAATTAACATCAATGTATAACCAGAAACACTGAAACATTGCACTCACCCACAGGTTATTCTTTATCTGTTACTACAAAGGTCAGGACTGAATCCATCCGAGCCCAGAGTGGGAGGCGATGAGGAAAGTGATACACTATGTTCACTTCAAGAGCGTCCTGTTTTGGGGGGTGTTGGGCGTTAAACAGGTAAGTTTATCGGCTAATCTAACACACTCACCGGTGCCATGTATGAAATAACAGCTACATGTAGCGCTACTATTATGTACTCTAAGCCATTATTTGTAGGAGAATCGGTTCCGTGGCATTAGCATATCGCATAAACGGCTAGAAGAGTGTCACTGAAAGTACATTTAAAAAGACAAGCGAAACGTTTGTCCCTGCTCCTGTGCTGCATGTGGACGTCACGAGAGAGGGCACGAAAAGAGTAAATATAAACTAAATACAAATCTGTAAAGGTTAAGTCTCACGCACGGTAACTCGGACCTCCACATGCAACAACACTAAGCGATGATATCAGTAACTTTGCAATGTAAGGGTAAATACAACAGAATTCTTCAAACAGGTAACTCTTTTAAAAGGAACAAATAGGGCATATAATAATGAGGAAAGAATGTCTTAGTTAATATCAACTTAAAATATCTTCAGAATTTGGGCCATCAAGGGGGAACAGGCCTAAGAAGGACTGACAGAATAAACAACGGGACGTATATATAAAACTACCTGGGTTTGTATTCAGGAACCACTGAATGGCCGCTGCAGGGAAAAAGACCTGATTTAGCAACAGAAGGACTGAACAGGCGTGCGGACACTGCAGTGGGATTGAGGATAAACACGGAACACCATGCAGCAGCCCCGTGACCGCTGACCGGTTTGGGGAAGGGTTTGGGTTTGTCTTTAGGTGTTAAACAAACAGGTCAACTTTTCTAATGTTAAGTTGAAAACAGAAGCTCAGGAAACAGTGGCGTCTGGTGGCAGGTCCTGCCGCTCCGTAATCTGGATCACCTGGAGCCACTGACAGACGGCTCCTCCGGTGTGTTAGAACATTCTCAATCTTTCATCATCAAATAAAGTTCTTGTTTGTGTTAAATCGAAATGTTGGCTCAGATTCTTGGGCTTCCAGTGTTTTTCTCCTCTCGGTGCAGGTGAGGGGTGCATTATCTCACACACCCTTGTCGGCTTTCATTCTGCCTGGCCCTCCGTACTGTGAATGGTGGATTTTAAAATACGATGGCTTAATTGTAAATCTATTATCTCTTGCTGTAATTAAACCTAAACGAGCCACCTAACATTATTTTGGTCACCCCCTAAATTTTGTATTAAGCGTTGCGTTGATCCTGTATTTTTATTTCATCTGTACCACACTCAATATGAATATTAATAAGAGAAAGACTCAGAATTCGCTAAGCGCCCCACCCCTGCTACCCTGCAGAACCGAAAGAGTGTTCGTTCAACAGCATGCGCGTCGACTTTTGGCCTGCTGGTTGCTTTGAACTCTCAGTCAAACACCAGCTCAAATTTTGCCCCCATTCCATGCCTGTGATGCTATACTGTCAAGTCTAGTGTCCCCACGTTCGATTGTGTAGGGGGATCACGCTGGGCAGTGTGCGCCATCGGTCTCTAGACCTCAAACTGAACGAGCAGACTGTTGTTGGTCATCCTCATTGTGTTTCTCTTATATAGTTTTACTGAAGATGAAAAAACCTCACCCAGCACTCTCTGTGTCCTTCCTGATCCTCTGGCGTCTTCTTTCCAAAATGCAGAACTGTAGCGTCAGAAGGTAACAGACATGCAAGCAGGAACGCGTCCGATTGGTATAGACCTGAATGAAGTGAATGATTTCAAAAGATACCCTGTGGGTCTGGGGAAGTGGGACCATGGTGACTCTCCTTTCGGAACCATATTGAACCCATAGATTTGATGTTTGCCAGTAGTTCAAATTTGCCAGACCAAGTGGACCATACATTATCCAAGCCTCCTGACAAAACGGATTAACCTGAACATCTTGACTTGTGAAACCAGGGCAATCTCTTTTACCTTCCAGGACGGCATCTGATCGGTTTTCTCCACCAATAGTCCGCGGAGCGTCGGCGGACGATCGTCATTCTGCCGTGTTTTTCCAACCTCCCAGAGACGCTGAGCTTTGACTTTGGAGTGGACCCGCCACCGGACCTGCGAGCCCAGATCGTTTTTGTTTGGGAGATCCTACGAGGAACTTGGAAAGGCTTGCCGAAACAACATGACAATTAAAACACTAACAATTCGATGATCCCCACCGGGCGTTTGTTCCATAAGACGAGGGTTGAAAACATGGAAACATTTTCACTGAAAACTGGAACAAATGTGAAAAACAAAGGACAGTGGCGTTAACCAGGCTGCTTTATCCCTGCACTGGGAAAAAAAAAACCTCCGTCAAAACTAAACTGTTGGTGAGTTGTCACAGAACAAAAAATATTAAAACTTATGTAAAAAGGTAGAAGATGTTAGATGGGGATGGGGTAACTGTCTATATAATCTTAATCTAATAGAAAATCTCCAATTTGTTTGAACCTTTCTTTGAGTCCACTAACTATTTATCTTAGGGGTAAATAGTTATTGCAACTGACAAGTATAAAGGTCAGTGAACTAAAATGCAACCTTTACCACTTTGTCCATTCTTAATCTCGTTTAATTCAGAAGCTCTAAAATGGGTTTGGTTGTGGTTTTACTTGATTGGAGGGACCATCTGGAACCAGGAGCCACTAGTGGAGGCAGCAGGGGCTATGTTGCAAAGTGATAGATTTGGACAAATTTGAGGAGAGTTACAGCCCTTCTGGACGAAAAGGACCCTTTATCTGGGTCCTGTAGCCGCTCACGAGCAGCAAAGAGGAGTTCAGAGTGTATCTTATGAATGATCACATTGACTCCCTGAGTTATACCATACTATGGGACCGTGCAAATGTTGGTGCGGGCATTTGACACCTAGTTAATAAAAAGTCATATCAGAGACTCCATAGTTAGCTCCTTGAGTTTCGTGCACTGCAACGTCTCCTTTCAGAATAAAGTAAGCAAAAAGCATAGTAAATGCTCGATAGCTCATTCACACAAATCTAACGGTCCTTAATTTGTGTCCCGTTGCAACACATGAATCTCTTCCAACACTCAAGCCAACAATTCTATATTTGTGGCCTGGTAAAATCCCAACGGGATAGTGTCTATGATGTGACATAAGAGGAGCTTAGCACCAAACAAAGTCATATTCCTGGTAGCACAGCCATAGCCACAAGAGTCTATTGTGTTATATCGTGGAGAAGGTGTTAATATACCCCAAGAAAAAATAAGAACCTTTAATAGACCTTAGCGTTGACAATGCACATGGTGTGCTCCAGTTTCTGTCCATCTGTTAGCCACAAGCAGACGGTGTGTCAGCTAGCAAGACAGGGTGGCTGTTCGCTCTTGAGGTCAGCATATTGGGGCAGTCAGGGTGGTGGTGCTGCCAGTTTGCCTCTGGGGGGAGATGGTCTCGGGAAGCCTGAGCTGTGGTGGCTGGGACGACATGAGGGAGGGGGCTGCTGTGGTGTGAGTGGGATTTCTTTGTGCCTAATGTGTGTGTCTGACAGCGACGAGATATGAGAGTCAGCGAGAGAGTGGGCAAGATAATAAAGGTGGACTGTGTGAAGCAGAGCCCTGGGCACCTTCAGCTGACACCGTCTACCGGGGCCCACCCACCTGTAAGAGAGGAGCAGTGTGCAGGTGGCAGGGTCAGAACAGTACATCTAAAGGGAATGTCACAGGTTCTAATCGTGTCAAAAGTTCACAATCTGAAAGCACCGGTGAAAATTAGAAAGCGACATTGAAGACGTTTTTAAAATTGTGAAAATTGAATCAAACAGTTTGAAACCACTGCTGCTACTTAAACATTGTCATAGTGGTATATAATCAAAATCTCTGTATTTTATGTTGCGAGATGATGTATTAGAATGAAGAATTTTTCCTCTTGTCATTGGTTTATATGGTTTGCATTGGTTGGATTTTGTGGAGTTGCTGTTATTTCGTGGATTGTCTCTTTTGCTATAAATAACATGAAAAAACATTCCAGTAAGGTTTCATATTATGTTTGAGATAACAAGTCAAGGTCGCAGTTGAATCTACAAAAAAAATAAACAGTTAGGGAAAAGTAATATTTATTTTGTACAGAGTCAGATAAAAAACAAGTGTCCAGCGGCGTGCTGTGCGACACGACTGAGAGCACGTTTTTTTTCTTTTAGACGGCGAATAACTACTAATAATAATACTAATAATAACTAAAATTAATAATATATAGTAATGCTGAATACAGCGTAATGCGCTTTATCAAATCGCATACAGTGAGAGTAAGGGAGTCGTTCACTCCGCAGCTTGGTGATGGAAAAAAACTACTATTGTTAGTCCAACGCCTGCCCTGGGGTAGAATGGGACCGATGCGAGGCTGAAAGTTTGCGCCATCGGCCCATGCCGACCACCACTGGATCATTCACACACACACACTACTTTCAATACTAGGCCATGTGGGTTGAAAGTGTCTTGCCTAAGGAACAAAAACAACAAAAACTGTGTCCGAGCTGGACCGATTCCTCCGGGTGGATTGGGCAATCGGCTCTGGTCATTCCTCATAGTGTCCACAAAGTCAACACAGAACAACAACTACTTGTGTTTGATTTAAATCATGGATTAACACTGACAAGAAATCAAAAACAAAGATTTTTAGAAAGCCACATAATGTGAGTAATGTTTAGGGTCAGACCTCATGTCGTGGACTTACCTGTTGTTGTCTTTAGAAACAAGGAGGGATTAACAGATGACTGCTCGGCAGACCCCAGCAAGAGTTTTAATCTGTTTAAGAAAAAGGTGAGGATCTCCATTATTTTACTGAAAATTTGTTGCAAGATTCACTTATATTTTACTTGTGATTTTACTGCATTTAAAGTCACACCACACGGATCCACACATGAGAGGAGAACGAAAGTTCATCTCTTCTGTTGGTGTTCCTAAGTGTCCAAAACGTGTACAAAACGTGAAAAGCGCGTCAGAAGGGAGAAAGAGATCTCAGAGAGAGAGATCTCCGTTTTATATTCATAGAAAAACTCCATTTGGATCATTTATGGCAGAAAGCTTCAGTCTGAAAAGATCGGACATCTAGGGGTTAGTATTGGATAACATTGACCTGCTTCATATGACAGAGGGGTGACGCTTACGGGCTGTGGACTTGGGATGGAGTCAGACTTGAAGGTTCACTATTTTGATACTTGACTTGATAAATAGAATTGGGCCTGGAGCACTTGGGAAACGCGAGATTGAAGACGCTTGGGATTTAAGTTTAGAGAAAAACCAATATTCTTCTGAACCAAGCTCATAGTCTACGCCACCCCGTGTACTGTTCAGAGCTTTTTTTACACAGGACAGACAAACTGAAGTATGTCTGTTTCCTTTTTATTGGAGACCAAAGACTTTTGTAGGACAAAACCTATGTATATTTCTTATTTTTATATATGAAATAGCGTTGTACGAAGAAACAGGCAATCACATCTTTGTCAAGTTTTGAAGAAGTGCGTATTTTTCTGATGTCCCACGGGACCACAAAAGAATATAAAAATGTGAAGCCGTTCTGTCATTTGATCATAAAAATTGAACACGCAAAAGCAAGGGGACTTGAGACTTCCACTTGGACTTGGATTTGTTGCCACCTGCAACTACAAACAAAAGCCTCTACACGTTAAAAACAAATAATAATAAAAATACTTACTAGCGTGGTCTTCGTTCTGTCTGCGTGCTATATTCAGCACCATTAAAGACTGGAGCGTCCATATTGAGGTTTGTACAATGACAAAAGCTCTCATATTCAAAAATGACCCGCAGAGACCCCCCTCCTTAATTGCTGAGGAATCAACGAAAGTTATTGACAGGTAAGTTGTTCAGCTTTTACATTTTTACATGGAAAGAAAATTATATTTAAACACTGAGTTCTTGCACACTTGGTCTAGCTAAGCCCACTGAAGATTTTTGTTATATATTTGCAGAGTCCTTTGATCCTGCTATTCTGTACAAAATGTTTAAAAAACCGTTGTCCCCATTATGCCGTGGTCCATGGCTCAGGTTTTGGAAAAACAAACTTGTTTTTACTACAGTAGTAAATTCTTTGTCGGTGAACAAACAATATCACACTCGTTTATAAAAAGAATTAGAAGTCCTGGTTAAAGGACCGGGACACAGCACCGAATCTGCAATGCTCAAAAGCGCAGAATGACATTCTGTTATCCCTTGATGCGAAAAAAAGGCCTGTGCTGCTAGTTATGTTAGACCTGTATTACTGCCCGCACTTTGAACACGTGTGGACCATTCCAGTCCTCCTAACACGCTGGCCCAAGGAGGTCGGCCTTCAGGGACTGTGCTTGCAGTGTTTGCCAGGTCATTATTTAAACGAGATAGGACATTCTCTGTTAGGATTGGTGACCTCTCCTCCTCCTCCAGCCCCTTTTGGTATCTTCTGGTGTCATGTACCACAGGGATCCACTTTTGGGCCCTGTTCTTTTCTCTATGAACATGTTGCCTTTAGGTGCATGCATTATATCAAAGTCATAAGGTGTCCTTCCATCTTTATGCAGATGATTTACAAATCTACTGCCAAATTGTCCCTATTCTCTCTGACAGTCGGAATCCATCAATACGATGTTTAGATGATATTAAACTGTGGCTGTCCCAGAACTGTTTCACTGTTTGAATGAGGACAAAAAGCCAGTAGTGCATTGTGTTTGGGGATACTTCACCTGCTCAGTACCTCAGTTCCTGGTCTTGCATGCTTTGGTCCCTCACGTTAACCTGTTGTCAAAAATTTTGGGGTGATGTGGAGATAGCAGTCTCAAAATTGACAAACAAATAGATTCTGGTGGTCATGTAGAAGCTTCTTTCCAGCTCCGTGCTCCTGGCAAAGGTTAAACCCTTTTTGAAGCCGTGGTGACCTGGAGAAAGCTCCATGCCTTATCTTAGTTCCCTCATAGGACTATTGTAAGCTTTATTATAGTAGGGATCAATGAAAGTGGGTCTTCACCCGTTTGCAGCTCGTGCAAAATGCTGACAGCTTTGGCTGACTCACAAACAGTCGGCAACATTAGACCACATCACCCCTGTCGTGTCCTTGCACTGGCTCCCTGTCCACTTCAGAATTCATTTAACTTTTGTTTTTAATGCAGTCAATGGTTTGCGCCTCTCATTCTACCTGTGTCGTGAGTGATTTTTGGAACACGTCACCAAACCCAGCAGAGCTCTACGATCTGGCTGGGCAACATTATGCTGGAGGGTCCCCCGGTCCGGCAGACAACACAAGTGGGGGGATGTTCTTTTGCAGTGGCCCAAACACTCTGGAACACAATGTTTGCAATCGAGTTACGTGCCATCACTGTGATCGGCCTCTGTTTAAAGCCCAAACTTAAACCCCCATTATTTAGAACGGGCTTTAACACTTAGCCCTGTGACACTTCCTTCCTTTTGGTGTTGTAAAATGTATTTTGTCGACCTATTTGTGTGATATTTATTGTTTTCATCTGTATTTATTGTTGTTTTTTTTTTAATCGTGTTTTTAATGTTGTACAGCACTTTGGTCGGCTTTGGTTGTGGAAGGTGCTATAGAAATAAAGTTTGATTGATTGATTGAGTTCTTATATATGTTTATAATAATATGTCATAAATAAAAGTATAAAGATACTTCTTAAACTATTTCCAAATCTCTGTTAGATTTGGGCTGAAGGCTGTTGTCCACCAGAGGCAGATAAACGCTTAAATGAAGAGTGGACGAACCAGGCCCCATGGAACACTGGGAAATAGTCTTTGTGTCTCTCTAACAACGGAAACAATGAGGTAGGTTAACTGTGCACTTACACTCACCTCGAGAAAATTTCATTTAAGTAATAAAATGGTTTTATTTTTTTGTTTTTTAGTTGAAGGACACAATATGTGAATGGATGTACCTTAATCAGTCAAAATAAACCATTTTGTACTGTCACGATCCCTGCTGTTCTCCTCCTGTGTCACTCTCCCCCTCCTCACCTGCTGCCTCTGGAGGCAACGGCGGAGCTTCCAGCCTCTTCCTCCACCCCTGCACTCATCACCAAGATTACCCACCTGCACAAGGAGGATACTGAAGGGCTGGAAGTTTATAGTCGGCGGAGACGTGTTCCGCGTGGAAAACACTCCGCCTTTGGATCGCGCTCCGAGACCCGCTCTGCCACTCCCACACTCCAGCACGGTCGCAGTGTCCCGCTCTGAATACTGGCGAAACACACCCTAGCGCACAGGCACTGCTTGCACTTTGAACTGTACTTACCTTACAACGTTGTAAATAAACCACTGTAAAAACTTGTGAGCTCTGCGTCCTGGCGGCCCTCTGTCTGGCCCGCGTACCGACACCAGATGACTACAATTTACTTTGTTGAATAAAAGGTTATTTTACATTGTGTTTGTCTTCGAATCAACTTACTTGACGATTCAGAACAATCAGTGGGCAAGAGTGTACGACAATACAAACGGTTATTTTTGTCTCTGGGTCAAGAAGTTTTCCAAACAAAGTCACATAGTCTGACCATCTGTTCTTAATGTTCCTTCTTAAAAACATACCTGGGGTTTGTGGTTTGTTCATTCACAAATGTTTTAACATACCAAACCTTGAGGCTGTATTCTTTCTCTCACGGCAGAAAAACCTCGGGTGCACCCTTGGGATGTCATGTTGGTACATACAGGAAGTGCTCCACTGTATTTTTAACTCCATACACCCTCACTAGAATCATTTGGAGTTTGTCTTAATTGTAAGCCCTAGACATCTCTACTGAAACTACAGGTAAAGTAGTAGCTGTTAACTTGAAAACTACCACTGTATGACATAAACAAGGTGGAAAGACAAGCATTTGGGATGGATGTAGACAAGCTAACCAGCATACACTGAAAAATGTGTGAATGCCGAACTGTTAGTGCAGCCATCACAGTAAGAGATAATACTGAAGGAAAATAAAGGAGGACAAAACAGAAAAGAAGCGTAACATAGTAAGACAGAGCCCTGCAGCTCTACTTAGCTGTGTTAAAAAATAAAAAATAAAAAAATCTGCTGAAACCTTTTCCTCTGAACAGACTGAGGAATTCAAAGGGAGTCTCTTGCTGTATGACAACGCTGCATAATGTTGCAGTCAAGGGGGCCACATAAGGATGTTAATACATACATAAAAAGTGCTTCATGAATGTGGCGGAAACATCCCACACTTTGTGTCATTATGATTTGGATGATTTTGCCGGTTTTGTTTGCTTTGGACGCGGTGGGACACCTGGGCACTTCTTAGCGGAGTAAAGTAGAGCAAAACATAGCTGAAGAGGGTCTGTGCAATGTACAAAATGTTGCCAGGCGCAGGTTCAATTTGTGCGCAAATCTAATGGCCAGCAAATGCAATGGATCACTTGTGGCTGACAGTCGAGCTAAAGCGGAGACTGAAGTGAACTCTGGAGACGTGCGTTTTAGCGGTTTCTAGCAGAAGCGAGGGCGTCTGAATCCCGTCACTGACAGCTGCGCGCGGTGAAAGCAGAGCACCGCGACTGGGCCATGGCTGTTAGGACACAGAACCCAGTCCAGTACGATGAGGTGGAAAACCCAACAACAGGACAATAGCTCTACTAGTGTCAGCAGGCAGTATACAACCAGCGGAGGAGTTTGTTTGCCACTCACTTTGACCCTGAGCTTGAAGCTGTGACACTACATGAATATCTCATGGAGAAATTGAAAGAAAAATGTATTACGTGTGTCCAAAGGACTGCAGACCTGTTAACAGCTGCTTTATGTTACGCTGAATGTACGATATTGTCATAATGTACGACCCTGACCTGTGGTCAGCTACATATGTCACGTATTATGAAGAACGGCGACAGAGAGGTGTGTGCTTCAGGCCCACAGCAGCAGGAGAAAGCCAACTATTAGCTGCACATGGACTGTGTGCGGTGGGCAGTTTGGTAAAAACAAGACTGTTTTACCGGTGCTTTGTGACAGTGGCTCAGTGGTTACAGATGATGGTCTCCCAACCCAAAGTCGAAGGGGCCGATGGCGCAAAACTGGCAGCCTCGCTTCCGTCAGTCTACCCAGGGCAGCTGTGGCTACAATAGTAGTTACCATCACCAAGTGTGGAGTGATATGAATAATGACTTCAGTGTAGAGCTTTGAGAGGCTTTGATAAAGCACATTACAAGTGTAAGGCATTATTAATTATTATTAATAAAAAAATGAGTCCAGCTTCTTGGCTCTGGCCCAACCACATCAGCCTTTATTTTAACATTTCCCACACGTGTCAAGGCTCATCGGTACACAAACACAGCTTCAACACCAACAAAAACATAACTCAGTAAATCGCCCGTCTAGGTGCCTGCAGCTGTCACGTGCAATACAAAACAATAGTAAAACCATAAATATTCTATACTATATAACCTGCCACTAAAATAAAAAATAACTTAAAATATTTCACAACAATATAGGTTCTTCTATTTCTTAGAATAAAAAAACGAAGTTTAAATATTTCCACTGCAACCACTGAAATAAATTAACATTATTTATTACAGGTATTGATTGGTATATTGTGTCATGTAAGCAAGTTGCTGCACTGTATACATCTTGGATATAACTAGTGTTCTTTATGAACAAAAGGCTCAGTAAGTGCTGCTAGTTGTTGCTAACTTTAGCGTAAATTCTCTTCTGTCTCGCTCTCGATCGTGATAAATGATTGAAAAATGCTTATAAACTATTGCAGTGAAGTTACAAATGCATAAAATAAATGAGTTTTTGTGAGCCTTTTAAAATGAACTAGTTCTGATTTACACATTTTTTTAAACTGTAAAAATCAGGGGGAAATCACCTTTAATTACATGCCCCAAAAAAAATCCAGTACAGGGTGTTTAACCATTGCCACAGCACACACAGTTACCCCCGCGCGCGCTGCAAGTACATCGGAGATGGCGTCATCAGGGCTGTTAACAAATTCACCCAGTTCACGACGTTCAAATAAAACCTCACAACTGTACGTCGATTTGCGAATGGAACATGTGACACTTAGCCACAGATTCCCATCCAAATCGAAACACCAACACAAACATGATAAATAACAAACATAAAAACGGCTTCTGTTTGGATCTGTCCACTTGGTTCGTCGTACCTGGTTTCGGCCGACACAAAGCGAAAAAAGGACAGACACAGAGAGCAGAAACAACATGGTCAGACACGAGAAAACAGAATTACGATTTCCATAATATCTACGGTGAATAATACTTTGCCCGCGTGTCAATGTTTTTATCAGTTACTTTATGGTCTTGATTTGAAGGCTAATTAGCCAAACCATCAAAGTGCTGCCGTTGCGTGTCCAAAGACCAGCGCACTGTGTTTTAGACTGTGGTTAGTGTTATGGGATAAACACAGCCATGTTATGCTCGATAGTGTGTAACAGAGGGAAAACCGATTCGGCGTAGAATGCGAAAGTCCCCAATTATGTAACACAACTCAAATCGTAAGTTTATGAACGAACAAAATATAGCTCAAAAACAGTAATAGTTCCATGACGACCATGTTGTAGGTGAAGAAAGTCTGAGGGGCTAGCGGGAAATGTGGTGTTGCGCTTTAGTTTCCAGATCTGAAATCCCCAAATAAAGGACGGAGGACGGAGAGTGGAAGCCATGACAAGGATGTAAGAAACAGCACGCAACCACTCCTTTCAACCGGATTTCAAAGCCGGTCTCATTGATTGGTTGCCTTCATTTTCTTTTCAAAAACGTAATTCGTGAAAGGTTACATTGCATGGAAATATGTACAGTATGTATGTCAGCAGGAAAACAGAGTTATTCATGGGTATTAACAAATTAGGTTGCAAAATATCATTATTTGATGTACTACCAAGTAAAATCCCACTAAATTGCTGAGGCTTCAGAGCCATTACAAACATTTCTACAGGCCAATAATATTCTAATACAGATGGGAAGCAGCTAAAAATGTAATATTGTAAAAATGCAGCATTTTGTCTGTGGTAATACCGGTGAGTTCTTTTGTTCTAATCACTAACAAAAAAATCAGGTTCACAATTGGACATTTGGACATTTCAAGACAAAGTACAATATCTAGGAGAAGGACATCATCACAAATCGGAAAACCATCTACACATAGTCCAATATAATGTTGTCAAAAGTATAAAAAAAATAAGTACATTGTTATGTTTTGGTCACATTCTTACTTCTGTTGTCCCGATTTAACTTAAACTTTGAAATGAGAGTTATTGAATGATTTATGTAGTAAAAAATAAAACATTCTATTCACATTAAAAATCATCCTAAATTTTTATATGACGCAAGCAAACAGGCCAATTTTAATGAATAATTGATTTTTTAATTAATTTTTTTCTTCATGTTATTATAAATATTGATATAAAATGATGAGTAGAAAAGAGTCAATTACCTGTACAGACGAGGCTCTGTGCTTGGGACCTTCTGTGCATGTGCAGGTTTTAGGTTGTGTACAGTATGTGGCAGGTGTGAGCGGTTTGTAAAGGACGGCGTATGTATGCAAAAAAAAACTGTACAAGCACATACAGAGCGACTCCGTATTCAAATCAGTTTGTCCATTACATTAGTTTAAAAAAGGTGCACTGTGTAACTTTTCTGGTGGTAGAATGGAGTTACACTATGTAGCATGAAGCCGTTGTAAGTATAGGCAGTGTATGCTAAAGGTATCGTTACAGGCTTTTTTAAAAATAAGTCTTAGAAAACTTTACTATATTTGATTGTGAGCTTTAAGTCATGTTATAATGTTGTTTCTCCTCCTCACAAACAGACCTGGAGTTGTGTTTTGTTTCATTCTCACATGTTTGAGTAACTTTATTATTAGTCGTTCTACTTCTCTAAAGCTCAAAATGCTCTGTTCCACCTTGTGATGTCATGTTTTTCAGCTGAGTTTTACCCTTTGTTATCAGTAGTAGATCAGCAATTCCAGAGCTGAAATTATCCAAATGATTCTAGTGAAGGTGAAGGTGTGTGGAGTTTAAAAACACAGTGGAGCACTTCTGTATACCACATGATGACATCACAAGGTGGAACAGAGTGCTTTGCCTGAAATGTCGGGTATTGAACTATCCCTGGAGAACTCAAGAACCCTTTTCTCTTTGGAAAATTATGAAATTACATTTTTTCATTAAAATTACTGCTGTAACTTCACTGAACTGAAAATATCCACTTTTTCAATTTTAAACCTTTATTCCCTACTTTGAGGATTAAGGCCAAAATTTGACCCATGGGACTGCTAATTTATCTAAAAAAGAATATTAAAGCATTCTTCTAGACCTTCTGCAAGCTACTACTAAAAAGATGAACAGAAAAAACACAATTTTACCAACCGCTGGTTTTGCTGAGAAGACGCTTTGGGTTGGGTAGTTTTCCATCTTGTCACCTATCACTCTGACTCATTTTAGTTCAATATTCATCCACTAGGTGTCTCTATGCAGGGCCAGAAGTGGCACTCTGGGCTTTTTGAAAGGGCTTTTTGAATTGAAATTTGCCTTTTTTTTTTTGGCTTCGCTGGTTGTTCATTTTGGGTAACAGCAATTAACTGCGGCAAAATTTGACCCTGTGGGTTCTCCAGGGTTATTTATCATGCATGATTCAGCTGAATTCAGTTGGTGCATTTACCTTCAAAAACATCAATTCTTACAGTGAGAAAGCTCGCCTCTACACAGATTTGACCTGTAATTTGGCCTCCTGGCGCCACCTGTCCTGTCTCTACAGATATGGATAACTTTAATGCCATAGTGAGGAAACTTCCAAATAATAAAGCTTATCAAAACATATATCAGTAGTCGATAAACTCAGCTCAGGTGTGGGCTCCTGATGAGAAAATCTTAAAACACGGTTACAACAAAATATAAGCTCACGTCTTAAATAGGAGACAAATGTACAATTATAAATACAAGAAATGAAATAGATCTAATGAAAAAAAAAACAAAACACACAAATTTTTGATCGTCTTTCCACTGAGTTTTATTTGCATCTCGTCACACGCCTCATGCAAACGTAGTAGCATGTATTCAAAGTAGGCAAAGCAGGCATTGGATGAGGGGAAAAATCAGGTAGAAAACGTGCTCCAGGACCAAAAAACATACCAAAATAATTATTACAAATGACAGTGGAGAGCTGCAGACGGGGCTCGAGGTGAAGCTGCTGCGCCACATTTTCTTTTTCGATATTGACCTTTTTGAGCAAAATATATCTTGCGGCTGTCCCACCAGTTCAGATATATCTAAAAAGGGGACTGCAGCTCTTGAGGTCAAAATAAGTCTGGTGTACGCGTTGGCAAAGAGTTTTATACTGTCCGATAACAGGAAGTGCATGTTAGCATAGTAAGTGTTGGCATTACAGTGACAGAAAAAAACTCTCTGAAAGTTGTGGAACAGCATTTATAAAAAAGTCATAGCGGTGAATAATTACGTCTAGGTTAATAAAGTGATGAACTAGTTCTACTTTTTAAGACAGTCAAATCAGGTACCACAGCTTAAAAAAAAATAATCAAAACTGCAGAGAATGACACACTCCGCCGCATTATTTAAATTTTTATTGTTTATTACAGTCCAACACGGTGTATGATTTTATATAAAGAGGAGCTATTATGCTAAATCAACTTTTTGAATAATGTTATAAATGTTGTTCCCTCATTATAAACGTACCTCAATGTCTTATATGTCATCCGTACATGTTTGAAATAATCTAGCGATCTGTCCTGGGCCTTATTTGAACCGTCCTTACAGGCAGCTGGATGACGCTCCCACACAACAATCCTCCATAAATATATAAAAGCATGATACAAAAAACTTCACAAACCTGATACGATGTGCTGTAATTAGCAGAACACATGTGATCGTGCTCTGAAGGTGGAGTGACTTAGCACAGAGAGCAAAGGAAGGACGGACTTGGGGCGTCCAAAAAAGATATTTTTTATTAGCATGTTCACACGTTGTTTTCAGTGACTATAGCATTTTCAACAGCATAAAAGGTAACAGTGATCTAAATATGTTGTGTGTTAGCAGTTAATACTAAAATATCGCCTGTTCAACACTGTTCAGACACGGAGCAGAGGCACCATTACTCAAACATACATGACTCAAAATACAAATGTGAATAAGCTAATCATGAAGAAACCACCCACCCCCCGGTACTATACTATAGACATCCTGAAAAAAAAAAAAAATTACATTCAAAGTTTGAAAGCTTAATCAGCTCTAATGACCACGAGACCTGTCATTTCATTTAAAATCTGTTTCTGAAACTTGAAAACTGTATGGATATTAGTTCGCACGTAGCTGGTTAGCCTCCGCAATGCCTTAGAACGCTTAATATTTGATTTTTTGAGAAGTTTTTTGAGAGAGAGGTGGGTCGACGTAGCTCAGTTGGTTGAGTGTTTGTCCACTGATCCAAAGGTTGCCGGTTCAAATCCCGCTCTCTACATTAACATCATTGGTTGAGTGGTTAGATCCACTGACTTGAAGGTTGGTGGTGCAATTCCAGCCCTCACAGATGAATGCTGTCGTTGTGTCCTTGGGCAAGACACTTAACCCACCTCGCCCCCAGTGTCTGCGTACACTGATGGGTGAGTGGTTCCTTGATGTAAAGCGCTTTGAGTGACTTGAAGGTGGAAAAGCGCGATATAAAAAATGTGACCATTTACCAAGTCTATGTGAAAAGTGAATGGAAATTTTACTTCGGGAACCTCGGTCACTGTCACTGTTGAGCTCTTCACACCTACTGTTCGCAGTTCGTCATTGACCTTGAGCGCTTTTTTTAGTACCTGGTAGTTTTCCCTCCGTTGGAGGTACAGCAGCGGTAGCACCAAACTGCTGGGAATATTCACCAAAATGGCCACCGACGCAAACACGCAACCCTCAAAAGTCTCGGCTCAAAAAAGCTGCCCTGTACCGGGATTCCGATTATCCGTAAAACAAGCGCGCCCAAAATCAACCTCATGGTTTTCAAGGCTTTCCTCTTGGACGGATCAATTCTCTGTTTTTGAGCGTTCTCCCCGGGGACTCCGTTTAACGAGAGTGCGGAGAACGGTGAAGGTACAGAACAATACGACAGCCATGCACAAAGCTAAAACGATATAATACGGCAACATCGTGTCATTATCTCGGGAAACGTAACGAATCCTATCGAGACGGCAAAAGAAAGCCATACGAATATATGCAAACGTTTCTGATCCTTTCGCCGGTTTTGGTTTGTTTTAGTTTCATGTACATCACGGATGGACCACGGCAATGTATCGCTCAATGCACATCAGAACATGAGTATGGTTTGACCGCAGCAAATGACCGAGAAGATGCTTATTCCAGTCATAATTAAGGAAAAAGTTTTTAACAAAGATTCCAGAGCAATAAACCAGCAAGGCAACAATGTTCATGAACTCAAAATGATGTTGTTGAAGGTTAAAATGTTCCGAATATGCGGCAGGTTTCGAGCTTTTCCATGCCTGGTAGGCGAGACGGGAACATATGTGAACAGAGGGACAAGCAGCATGTAGTTAGCAAGAAAAAATATGAAGATTTAAATTACTCAGAGGGACGTTCGAGCAGTAAGTTTCAGGAAGTGTGGTGTTGACGATCTGGGTTGAATTCATTTTGGTAGAATCCCTGAAAAGAAAAACGATCAGAATAAATTATTAAATACAATGCCTGGCCAAAAAAAAAAGTCGCCACCTGGATTAACTGAGCAAATAACGTCCGAGCCTCCTCCAGTTGGTCAGGTCTAAGTTCAGCAACAGTCTGTGCTGAAGAATGAGGTCAGCTGACACCTGAAGATACTGAAGGACCCAGGTTATTCCATCAGTGGATTTTTTGGGCATATTCCAAGAACGACAATGCCAGGATTCTGGGGCTTCAGGAGCAGGAGACGTCATTTTCACCACAGAGTCCAGACCTTAACCCCATTGAGAGTCTTTGGGATGTGCTGGAGAAGCTTTGTGCAGCGTCAAACTCGACCATCATCAGTGCAACATCTTGAAATATTAATGCAACACCGGATAGAAATAAATCTTGTGAATTGTTGCAGCAAAGCAAAAATCGAAACAATGTCACAGCAAATTACGTAATCAAAGCTAAAAGGTGGAACAACCAAATGTGAGAGTGCGTGACCTTTTTTTTGGTGGCGACTTTGTTTTTTTTGGCCAGCCAGTGTATAAGACAAAGGTGATATTTCTGGCTTTGTGTTTCATTTTCTTTTTCATTTTCTTTGTTGAACCTCCTACAGCTTTTTTGTCCACATTGGCAGATGTTAATTCTTCTTTTACTATGGATCAGACCTCACAGGATTACACAGACATCTCGATGAAAGACGCTTTCAGACACATCGCAGAAAGATCATCTGATTATCATTAAGAGAATCCAAAAATATAAACTGACGATATAAAGCCACAGTATGTAACTTTTAATCAAAGCATGTTTTTTTTTAAAATTTTAGTTGTTTATTGCACTGAAAACCATGTGTTCTTAATGTGAGCGGGCTTCCATCTCCATAAATCTGACTCTTATTGGGGAATGTTGTTCCTTTGGCTATAATATTCCACAGTTTGACATATAACTAGTCTTATCTCCATGGGAATGTTCCAAAGTATGGTTTTAAAAGATTGTTTAAGGCACATCTATCCCTGAAGGAACAGAAAACTCGAACTCTTGTATGAATACCACCAAATTTATAGATTAGTTTGTATATCAGCTGCAATAACCACATCAAACTTCAAATTATTCCATTAGAAATATTATAAATACATGTTAAATTGGTGAATAAAATACAGACCTGACGTAGGTGTCCAGAGCTTTCCGAGATCCTTATGGGACCTCGTGCGTCGGACCGTCTGTTTAAACATAAATGTCACGGTGAAGATTTTGCATACTGTAGATTTGAAAACACTGATAAATTACAGCTTGCAAATGTTTGTCTGCTTTTTTCATGCAACTAACCAATAAATGCTTTATGAAACTTTGCAAAACTGTGGAACATTCTAGGCGGTAGACCCTCCTCCTGTAGTTACATAGTGCTACAGTTAAAATGATAAATATGTCTTGGAAATGCCTTAGAGCTGTACTTAGCATACTTCTCGTCAAATGCAAAACACCAGTAGGGGGCGCAAGGGCTGCATCTGCTGGCTCACTGAAAAAGTAGTTTGTCTGAGGCTAAAAAAATAATGAAGTAAATGGAAGCTGCTGCAACATGTTAAAAATGATGAATTTGTCTAATATGCAATGGTGGAATATAACAAAGTAAAAGTAGTAATACCGTACTTAAGTAACATTTTTTGGGCATCTATTTAACTAAAAGTTTACAATGGATACTTTTACTTTTTACGTCACTACATTTGAGAGCAGTATCTGTACTTTCTTCTGCACTACATTTTTGAACAGGACTGAAAAGCAATGTCCATCCATCCATTTTTTTCTTCTGCTAATCCAGGGCCGGGTCACGGATGCAAAAGTACTTTTTATTATTGTCTGCTGAAAAGTCTGAGGGTTTATTTTTAGCACGTTCGTAATTTGAGGAAAACAAAAATATACAAATAAAAACAGCTAGAAAAAAAAAGACGATTGATTCAGTTGTTTATCCTGAACAATGCAAAAAACAGCACAAATCTTTATTAAAATCACTGCATTCCAAAGCTTTATTAAATCTCAAAATCTGTGCAACATACTTTTACTTTTACTCTAAGTACATTTAAACAGGTAGGTACTTTATGACACCAAAGGACACACAGGTGTTCTGATTTGACTAAACAGTGGGCCATTGTTTCCAGGTCATTAAATGCTTCCCTAATGTAATATGACCACATACAAATGTTTAACTAAAATAAAATGGCCTCAGTCGGGGAAGGTAACACGACGTTCATGAGACAAAAACATGTGTATTAACTGGAGACAAATTGTTTGATTCAGCAGGAGCATCCACTTGACTACTCACTGGATTGGTTTTATTTCTTTTTTGCACTAATGTTTTATGGAAGAGAATTTCTCCTTTTTAACTGGAAGAACCTTGCAAGTTTGAGAAATAAATCTTACCCATTGCGAACTTGGTAAGGCTCCACGGTCCTTGAATGTTGTCTTTTTGCAGTTGCTTTGCTAATATATTGTAAGCGACTATAACTTTCTCTTTCAACAGAAGATATGCGTCAGTGTACAACATTTCTTCCCTCCATTTTAGCCTGGAGTTTTTAAAGGGACATCGTTGGTTCAGCCGTCTTGGCGTTCTACATGTGTCTCATTCTCCCTCTCTCCTCTCTACAGAAACGTTCTGTATTTGGGCTTCATTCAGTGGAAAGCAAAAAAGGGACTGACTCATCCTGGTTCATTTGGACATCCGACTTCTCACCTACACTCTGGCTTCATGGAACTCCTCGGATTTGTTGGATTTACCCTTGCGCCTTCATGGCTAAGATAATCGATGACCGTGGACTATTATGGGGTGGTGGGGAGTCTTGTTAATAACCTTCCTTGGTTGGACAGTTGCTTTTTTCCATTTTTATCTGCGTGGAGCCGGAGCACTATCTCGCTGTGGTCCGTTCCAATGCTTTACCTCAACCTAAAACGCACAAATGTCGTCAGATTCGAAACTTTAGCACACTCGTCGTCTGGCTGCTCTCTGTTTCGCTATTTGGTACGTATATGCGTTTGTTCGTTCAGTCAAATCCCTTTTATCGAGAATGGCTGCGTTGTCAGATGTTCATTTTCTTCGTTGCCATGATTTTCTGTTGCGTTTTCGGTGCTGCCACGTTTTTCTCGTTCAGCCCAAACCTAGGGACACCCAACCTGAGGTCAGAATAAAAGAAAGTTGACCAATCCAAGAAGAGGCCGTTTGGTTTATTTTTTGCCGTTATGTCTGCACTTTTGTTACGGTTTTGGGGTAAATATTCTTCTGTGTTGCTTGTGTATTTTAGCAGTTTGTGGTGTCAAGCTCTTGAATCCCTGGATGTACTGGCTACAAACGTCAGTAGTAGTAGTATGGTTTTATTTTGGTTGTATCTGCAAAGAGCGGGAAAAATTACCAAACTAAAAAAATCCACGGCTTTTGAAAACTACCTAACACCCTTTCCCTTGATGTACTACGCACAATTTAAGATGGCTTTGCCTCAAAAATAGATCGGTAACAGGTGATGCCTGGTGGCACCTCACCTGTTTTTCTCTTTCTTGAATGGAGAGAGATATTCTATATTCTGGCACCTCTTAAATCCCTCAGTCGTCCCCGAGCTGATCCATAGCAAAAAGACGAAGTTTAAATCTGTCATAGTTTGGCTAACTTAATCTTTTGGCTCTACTGTGGACCTTCTTAACACAGCAATGGCATTCTCCATGGAAACCAGCTCTTAACTTTGCTCTCAAATGTACTGTGGGTAGATTAATCTAGGGTTTTAAACAAAACCCTGGCTTAACAGTCACTTAGGTTTGCTCAAATTTTGTTAAAAAAAATTGTATGCCACATTTTTGTTGTTTGTGAGGGTTTTGTTTGGTTTGCTATAGTTTAGTCGGTCGCATAAACTGTATGAAGACGCTTCAACTATGAGGGACAGAATGAGGGGAAGAATCCAGGAAATCACACGTAGGATTTTAATGAAGTAATGGGTAAATTCCTTGGTAAAATAAGTTATTGGGTCACAGACCTGTAACTTCTTCTTTAAGAGGCTCCTCTGTCCTCCTCTCGGTCCCTGTATTAATGGGCTCCTGTTTGAACCTCGTTAGCCAGTATAAAAGACACCTGCCACACATCTCAAACAGTCACACTCCAAACTCCACTAAGACCAAGACCAAAGAGCCACAAAGGAACCACAAACAAAAACTGTGACCTGCACCAGCTGAAGACTCAATCTGCAACAGGTGAGCAGCTTATGTGAAGAAATCAACTGGGAGCAATTATTAGAAAATTGAAAGAAAGGACACTGATAATCTCCCTCCATCTGGGGCTCCACGCAAGATCTCACCCCGTGGGGTCAAAATGATACAAGAACAGTGAGCAAAACTCCCAGAACCACACAGGGTACCTAAATGACATCAGCTGCTCTGGAGGAGATCTGCAGGAGGAATGGGCCAAACTCACCGCAACAGTGAAAACCTTGTGGAGACTTTGACCTCTGTCATTGAGGGTATAATAGCCAAGTATTGAGGATGAACTTTTGATCATTGACCAAATACTATTTTCCCACTATAATTTGCAAATACATTCTTACATAATACATTCTGTGATTTTCTGGATTCTTCCTCATTCTGTCTCCATAGTTGAAGTGAACCTATGATGAAAACTACAGGCCTCTCTCATCTTTTAAAGTGTGAGAACTTGCACAGTTTGTGGCTGACTAAATACTTTTTTTTTTGTGCCCCACTGTATTAATACAGTCTATGTTTTAGTCCTGGATGTTAAAGATCTGGTGGTATTTAAAGATAAATATTTTCTGCAGATGGTGCCTGGGGGTGAAAACGGTAGAGCCTCTGTTCTACACAAATTACTCAAATCAGGTAACTACACTTTGATAACTTTTTATTGTGTGTTCTTCTTTTTTCTTGTGTGGGTTGCTTTGCAAATTAACAATATTTAACACAAATAATAAATTGAATAAATACAAGTTAGTCATACTGTACATCCATCCCAGGGGGGGAGGATGTGAAGCACATTAACACAGAATCGGTAATTAAGGAAAAGTAGTGGCCCTCGATGTCTTTTATTTGCCATCTGCTGGTGTTTTACATGTTGCTAAAGGAACAATAGCTGGCTTGAGGAGTATTGAAACGAGAAACCAAAACACATTTCACCAGCAAAACAAACAATATTAAAACCACGGTCTAAAAAAGTTGTTGATTTAGTGGTAGGACATTGACTTTTTTTCCATGTTATCGCCCTGCTCTGTCTACAAACCGTGGCATTTTGGGATTCTTCGCTCATTATTTTGCATCTCTTTTGAATTGGTCTGGGGGGGCTTAATGGTGGATTACAATATGACACATACTATATTGCCTGTATGCAACGCGTGTCATTGGAAGCAATTCATCACTGTGTTGGCGGCTACGGTCTTGGGCCTGAGGCAAACATCAGAGCAACCCAGGTGTATGTGAGATTTTCCTTTTTTATGCGGGAAATATAGTAAAAATAACTGATCATGGCTCATTCATGGGTCAATATTTTTAGGGCCACAGTTTTCCCCATGTCACCGAGAGTTGGGTCGTACTCACTTACATTTACTCAGTTACATTTACTTGATGAACTTTTAAAAAGAATTGTAATTTTCCAGGGTAGTTTGCATTTGTAAAGCAGCATACCTTTTAACTCCTACTGAGTAACATTTTTTTAATAAGTAACCGTATGTCTTACTTCTGATAAAGGTACGTCTGTTTTTTTCTTTTTTTTTTCCTTTGTGTTTTTTTTTTTTTTTTTTTTTTTTTTTTTTTTTTTTCCAAAAATTTTAGATTACGTTTGAGGCTTTGAAATTTATGGTTCAATTCTGTCACTTCTTTCTTTTTTAACAAAGTCCTAAACGCTGCAAATATGGGGTCACTGCCTTTTTTTCCTGCAGATATTACTGCTTTTGGCTGAAAAAATGTTTGCATGGTATGGTATTCCAAATGATCTATCACCATGGAAAAGGCAGGCGAGCCACCAGGCTAACTTACAGGTCAGAATCTGTGGAGAGAAAGGAAACTGTGCGAGGGATATTTGGAGCCATGAACACATTAAAAGCAAGATGAACCTTTCTTGCCAATTTTGCACACATTCACAAAGAGATGATCCCTCAAGTCGTCCAGGCTGATCCAAAGTAAAAGCCAAAGTTTAATCTGTCAACTGGACAAAGTTGTAGGAGTGAAGACTTTCGCTGCTGATCCAGTCACAATCTGACCAGAACTGAGAGCGACTTGGATGAGCAGCAAATGACCAAGACTGGCGGAAATCCCTGAATAAGAAAGAAAAGAAGATAAGAAGAAGGTCCCATAAGACACAGAAATGGACATGTTCATCGGCGTGTGTTGTCGGCTTTCATTGGTAGTAATTTCAACAGCTCCTTCTCCTGTTTTCCGAAGAAAGAACCGAAATTGGCAATTCCAGCGTTGAAAAGTATCCAAAATTGATTCTGGGAGGTGTATGGAGTTTAAAAACACATTGGAGCTGTATTTCCACATGACATCACAGGTTTTGAGAGACAACGAGCCTAAAAATGCAGGCGTTTGTACAAAAACATGACTCCAGAGTCTGTTTTTGATGAGGAAACATTAGAACAAAGGTGAAAAAAATAACTTTAATATCGGGCCTTTAGGCAAAATAGGACTCCTGCCCCTTATGAATCTATGATGTGTCAGATGTGTTTTCTTTTTCTCCCATACAGAAAACTTAATGATGTCAAATGTTTATGCGTTGTGTTCGCGTTCCAACTCCCCAGTGGCCATGACATTCTCACCTACTAGACAATATAATAACGCCTGCTCCGCCTCTCGCATCTGTATCACTGCACACGCCTACCAGCAGTGGCGTCCACACGCTCCTTCCAAAACCGCCAGCCACTCCGATATTTCACCTACCACATGGAACAAGGGAGCTTATTGGGGCAAAGTGGGGAATTTCTATACATTAGTGGGATTACGCTGACAGTAAAATAGTTCTGTGTTTGGAATGGTTTTGATCGTTCACTATGCACAGGGCAAGTCTTTATCCACTGCCTCACTTGTGGCGACAGGTACCTTGCTGTTATGCCACCTGTTGCTTATCTAAAGTCAGGCAAGGTACTGGAATCAAAATCGAGAAATGTATGCCCTTTGTATATCTGGTGTGCGGCTGTAGTACCATGACAATGCAAGTCTTGATCTACACGAATTCCCAGTTATTCATTGTTGTCGCATGTCAGGGGGTCCTTAATTCTTATTCTTGTGAAGCATTTCAGTTATTAAAGGTTGCTCCTACGCAGCGTCCAGGGCCCATGACATCAGTAACAGAGAGTCCACCAAGCAAAACGCAAGGCTTTAACAACAAGCACTGCATCCTGGGTCACGTTATCCTTTTCCTTTGTTGCTTGAATAGTTTGTACACAGCCCTCTGGAAATAAACGAAATGGAGTACGATGATCAGTGCCATAATTTGTGTCTGGGATTGGTTCTAAATCCCTAATGTCTAGTATCCCAAATGTGGTATCTCAAACGGGCAGGCAAACTGAAGTTTAACTGTTTATATTTAAACCGTGAGAGCCAGTTTGCAGGAAATATTAGTCCAGAGTTCAAGGACAGAACCTAAAAAATAAGAAAATCCACATGTCGTGTCATTGGTGCAAAAAACTATCCTAGAAATCATAGCAAAAAAGGTCAAAGTCAGAGAAAACATGGGGTTGGAAAGCCCCATAACACGGCGGGGGGTCCCTATGGTAATACTTCTACAGCTCTGTAGGGTCAGGAAACATATTTAGTCCCGGTCTTGGCACTGTGCATTTATCACAGTGACACCGGACGGAGATCTTGCTTCAGTAAAGTATAAAACGTCTCCGTTTTTTTGTTTTTTTTTTACTTTTTATAAACTCTTTTTTTTTTTTTTAAGGCCGTGCAGGTGTTATGCTTTGTCACCGCGCTCCTGAATTAGACCACTAAGCCAATATTAATGGTACAACAACAAAAAAACAGCCTAATTGCGACTTACCAGTTGGTGGATGGTGGATTTCGTCTCATTGGGCCAATACCGGTGGTAAGTCCGTTGTTCTGTGACTCGCTCCTCCGCTGCTTGTTGTTTTCATGACCATAATTATCTGTAATCCACGCATTGTGCAGGGTCCTTCATTCCTCACCATCACGGGAGTGTTAAGTGGCGTTTGGCAGTGTTCTGACTGTCCTCTGCTGGGTTTTGTCTCATAATCAACATAGGTCCCTTTGGACGCTTCTTGTACGACCAAGTTTCCTGGGTTGGCCCTCGTTTTTGTCTCCCGCACAGCACCCAGTGTCACTGGAGTGCTCAATTTTGTTTTTGTAGCCTGGAAAGTTTGGATCCAAGTAATGGGCAACCCGGTGTTCTCAACGCCAGTTGGCGCGCCGCTGGTGCGCCCGACTTTTGTCTCTCTGTGCTTCTCGGTGCATCCTGCACCCGCAATACGTTGTGGTGGATCTCGTGGTGCCTTGCCTCAACTGTCTGTCCTTTTTTACTGGAGCGACTTCCGCCCTCAACAGGTTGACTGTAGAAAGAGCCTTTCTGCTTGCTGGTGGGGGGGGTGGGCTTGCTGTGGGGGCTGAGGGGGGGGTGGTGGGTGGATTAGGGTGGTGTTTTTGAGGGTGGGGGAGGCGTGGGGTGTTGTAGCGACCGCATTTGAGGACGTGTGAGATCATCGGGGTGTGGGGGGGGTCACCCTGGGTGCTTGGGGCGGTGTGGTGTGTATATGTGGTCCCGTCGTGTATCGTCTCGTGCATCAAGCAACCTCGTATCCCCTGACCTTCCATCCACAGAATTCCGACATGGCAAACCTCCATGTGACTTAAGAGACCTGGCACTTATAACCATACTCATACAAACTTTCAATCTGCCTTTTTCTTATTCTTAGAATTGCTCTGCTTGTTAAAATATGTCCTGTTTTTCACGTCCCGCAGTAGTGTCTCAAAACAATTATCTCCTTCAATACCCTGATCCTCAGTCCCTCTGCCCACCTTAATCTTTCATATCTTCTCTCGTTTAAAAACTTTATTTTTCTTCAGACGTCATTTACTCTCTTTGTTTTATGGATCTACATACTAGAACACTATGTGTGTTGTGAGTTGAGGTACCCGTCAAATTGTTGCTGCTTTTTAAAACATCTTTCAAAATAAAACTATACTGATGCATATCGCTGAACAATTAAATATTTTGTACAAATATTTTTTTGGTACGGCTGATGATTTGAGTTGTGAAACAGGTGTAATATGTAGTGACCAATGCCACAAAACCACAGATTTATATAGTTAAAAGGATACCGTATATGGAATAGATCTGATGATGGCAATAAAACACTTATGATAAAAAGCGGACTGACTTTCGTCCACTGTCACTGGAGGACTCAGAGAATCACACTCCCCTCGACTCCAACAGCCAAAGTACTTATTGTTGATTATTACCTTAGTACATACTCATACATTAAACATAGTTATTTTAAAAAGCACTTGTCCATTTTGCTTCAGATTTTTGAAAGAAGTAAGTTAGTAATTCTTTTTGGCTACTTAACATGATATTTTTGGCTTACTTTCCCAGTGAAAAATATGGGTGTGTTTGGCAAATGTGTGTGTGGATGTATATTATCCCATTTAAAGATCAGTGTCTGTTTTTCCATGGCTCACTCTAAACTCAGATGCTCTGTGACGTAATATTTCTTTATTTTTCTGTTCAGATAAGGGTTCAATTAAGCAAAGGTTTTGGTCAAGGTCAATAACTCCACTTTATATTGAATGCCAGAAGCCTTCGATAAAACCAAACATTCTAACATTTTAAACTAATGTAAAACCATAAAGTGTGTAAGGAAAAACATGTACCTATTAACAGAATGTTAGAATTTGGAAATGAGTTTTCGCTGTTCGTGTTTTATTTGGCAAAGGAGGGATCGCCTGATGCTTTGCGATGTGATGTCACAATCTATTTTAGCAACTGTAAAAGCTCCTTTTAATGTCCTAAAGAAGCTTGGGAAACCACGGACTGGTTAAAGACGTGGACGGAGGGTGTGAGTCACCCCCAGAGTTCAGCGCCAGCCAAATTGAAACTCATCGAGAGTAGAGCAGGTCTGGGGCGAATTTGGAGCCAACATTCCATTTTGTGATTTGCGAACGTGCGTATCATAGCAACAAAGAGCCAATGAGGAGTGAGGCTGAT
>JAIEZT010000934.1:0-27435 GCA_019594935.1 Periophthalmus modestus | reverse complement strand
AGAGGAGAGTGGAAAAGTGGAGGCATCTGTGGGAGTTTCAGGTTGGTTTCACTGATTTCAGTGTTCCTCCATTATTGATAACTTTACAGCCGATGATCATCACTGAAGCTAACTAGAGGCACTGCGCTATCTGAAGCTCTGTACTCACGTTACACTTTAATTCTGAGCCACAATCTGACACCCATCAAGCCACTACACATTAGCTGTTTAAAATCCGTTTAGATTTTTTCTTGAGTTTCAGGACAATCTAAAAACGTATGATGCTTTGTTTGCTAAGGTGTGCCTTGTGTCACCATGGTAACTACTGACCATTTTGCAATAGACATACAAGTATCAGTTCTCATAATGATATACGGCAACTCTGCTCTGTCAATTTGCCACCCTGTATCAAGTCAACCCCTCTAATCGGGCCGTGGTGTATTAGTTCAAGAAAGAGTTTAAAAAGGATTCTGTGTGTCCGCTGTCTCTCTGCCCTCACGCTCTGCTCAGACTGTCACAGCAGACAGGTATAACACCAGCAGGTATGATTAAGTACTTCCAAACTTCATTTCTTGTAATCTCTGTGCTGTCTGCGCTCCATTGCTTACACAACCAGCACTTTGGAACGACTCATTATCTCCATCTGGCACTCGCGGAGAGAAATTATTCCGCTGCAAATGTCACCACTTGCATTTTACATTTTGTATTTCTTTTCTTTCCTTATTGTTAAATTTTTATGTAAAACTTTAATGTACCAAAGGTAATGTGTCCACAGACCCATCCTTTAACTCAGTGAGGGGCTGCAGCGACGGGGACCTCTGTCTAGACCTGGATCTGGCCAGGAGTATCTAGGAAACTGTACATGTACATGGTGTGTTTGATTCACATACCTGGATATCCCTCTGTCTTAGTGCTGTGTTAGTTTTGTATACCTGTGTATCCATCTGCAGTGGTGTGTTTTTTTTACAACCACCTGGGTATCCATCTGCGGTGGTGTCCAGGTCAGCGCTGGCTGCTGGTGCGAGTCCATAGAGTGCACACACTGAGGGTGGAGAGTTGACACGGAGCTGTTCAATGTCACTGTCCTTAGAGTCTAGCGCCATCTGCATCTCCACACGACGCACAGCTGTCTCTTCTGCGATCATCTACAGCACACACACATACAGGTTAGGTGCGACTTGGATGGGAGGCCGCCGGAATAACAGGTGACATGGGGGGGGCAGTACTGCATACATTCAGCACAGAGCTCTGGTGTGCTATGGGCGGGATTCATAGAACTGTAGTTATACTCTTAACTTTTGGTTCCATGGAAAACAGCAGGAGGCCGTCCTCTAGGCCAAGAGTCAAACCAGTGTTTCACTTACATTACTTTTCAGTGCAATAAAAACATACTGAATGAAAAAAAAAGGCTGTTTTTATTTTTTTTGCCTAAAAAAGTTACATATTGGGGCTGTAAAATGAATATGTCTTGTTTGAGTGTAAATTATTTTTCCATAGTTTATGTGAAGCGTCCAATCTATCTTCATGTTATGTGCCAAATAATCCAGATCCTGTTCCATTAAATCTGACAGTTTCTAAATTTGAAGTCGCTCCATTTTATACCTGCTGATTCCAAATGTCACTCCATTATTGTCAATGGTCTGTCTGTGTACTGAGCGCCTGCATGTTCTCTCTCCTGTACATGTGTGTATATGTGTGTGTGTACTGAGGCGCCTGCATGTTCTCCTCATCCTGTACATGTGTGTATATGTGTGTGTGTACTGAGCGCCTGCATGTTCTCTCTCCTGTACATGTGTGTATATGTGTGTGTGCACTGAGCGCCTGCATGTTCTCTCTCCTGTACATGTGTATATGTGTGTGTGTACTGAGCGCCTGCATGTTCTCTCTCCTGTACATGTGTGTATATGTGTATGTGTACTGAGCGCCTACATGTTCTCTCTCCTGTTCATGTGTGTATATGTGTGTGTCTACTGAGCGCTTGCATGTTCTCACATACACACACATGTACGTGTGTGTGTGTGTGTGTGTACTGAGCACCTGCATGTTCTCTCCTGTACATGTGTGTGTATACTGGGTGCCGGCATGTTCTTGTCATGATCCCTGTTCTGTCCCTGCCTCCTGTGTGTGCCTGGAATCTATCAGCGCAATCACCACCACCTGCAGTGGACCCCGACCTTCACTCCTGCACCCAGCTTCCTCATGTATCTACCGTCATTTGTGTGTTTTGTCAATAAACATGGTTAAACTTGCCCCGAGTCCCGCACCCTTTGGTCCGTCTCACCAACACATTACGACAGAACGATCTGGCCACACAATGGACCAAGCAGACTCGGGGCCGACAAAACACCGACAGAAGATCTGGAAAGCCTTGCTCACTCGCGTCTTCCGTCCAGGGACCCCCTCATGTCTGCTACCCCTCTTACGACTGTTGTTGCTCCGCTGGACATCGTCTTCTGTCCGGGGATCTCCTCATGTCTGCTACCCCTCATACGGACTGTTGTTGCTCCGCTGGACATTGTCTTCCGTCCGGGGATCGCCTCATGTCTGCTACCCCTCATACAGACTGTTGTTGCTCCGCTGGACATTGTCTTTCGTCCAGGGACCCCCTCATGTCTGCTACCCCTCATTCAGACCGTTGTTGCTCGGCTGGACACAGCTTTCCATCCAGGGACCTTAACGTGTCTGCTACCCCTCATCTGAACTATTGTAGCTCCGCTGGACACAGTCTTCCGTCCAGGGACCTCCTCATGTCCTTTGTTTTTATCCGGGCCGATGTAGCTCAGCTGGACACTGTATCTCGCCCAGGGACCTCATCGTGCCTTCTCGTCCTTTGTCTGGACTGTTGTGGCTCCGCTGGATACAGTCTTCCGTCCAGGGACCTCCTCATGTCCTTGTTTTTATCCGGGCCGCTGTAGCTCCGCTATAGCTCCGCTGGACACCGCACTCCGCCCAGGGACCTCATCATGCCTTCTCGCCCTTATTCGGACCATGGCAGCTACGCTGGACAAAGTTCTCCATCCAGGGACTGCCCCGTCCACCCTCCCGAGTTGGTCAAGCTCTTTGGGACGACTGGGAGTTGTCCTTTGGGGGTGGGGGGTGGGGGGGGGTACTGTCATGATCCCTGTTTCTGTCCCTGCCTCCTGTGTGTGCCCTGCGCTCCCTCACCTGTCTGAGCCTGGAGCTGTGAGGAGTCCTGGCTCCTCCTACGCGCACCTGCACTCTATCAGCGCAATCAACACCACCTGCAGTGAATAAGAGGAGCCAGGACCCAACACTCTGGGCCAGATCGTCTGTTTCTTCGTGGTGCTACCTGTGTGTCTTCGTGTGTTTGTGCTGTACACCTGCATGGCTCTGTGTGTGTGTATACTGACCGTCTGCATGTCGTTGAGTTTCTCTTTGGTATTTGCTGATGGTACTGCGTGTGTGTGTGTGTTGTGCTGTACACCTGCATGGTTCTGTGTGTGAGTGTGTTTGTGCTATACACCTGCACGGCTCTCTTTGTGTGTATGTGTGTGTGTGTGTACTGACCGCCTGCATGTCGTTGAGCTCCCTCTGGTACTTGATGATGGTGCTGTTGAGTTTCTCCTTCTCGGCCCTGAGCTCCAGTTGAAGTTTGCGGTTTTCCTCTCCCTGCGGTGGACCGTGGTGTCTGTGCCCCGCTGCCCCCTGCTGATGGTCTCCCTGCGGTTCATCACCTCCGCCAGCTTATTGACAGCCTACGAAAATGACACACAACAAAGCACGTTCAATACAACAATTAAATACAAATAAATAGACTCGATTCTGATACCACAGTTTTCCACATTAAATGATAGTACTTTCTTTACTATTCCCATGTGTCTTATATCTGTGTAATCCCTCAGTGTCCAGTAGGTTCATAGTGCAGTTAAACAAGCACTATAACTTTTTGGTGGTCTCCATGGATAGATGTTAATGCTTTGCCTGGAATCTTCCCTGCAAAGGCAACTCCGCTCACATTAAGTATGTGTGTTTTTCAAGGTATTTATTTGGCAAAAAAACATCACAATTTAATAAATGCAGGGAGGATAATGCTAGACTGTGGAACTTTTCAGATAATGCAACTTTTCCCAAACACTTTTTTACTCTACACACCTCTGGTCATTTGCAGACTCGCAGTGGGGAGAGTAACATCAAACTATACTTAAGTAAGAGTGCTTTTACTTCAAAATAATCTACTGTAGTACAATTTCTTCAGTGACTAGAGCAAATTGAGGCATCTCCGGATATAGAGGCGAGTGCAGGACAGAGATTACATCATAATGAAACATAATAACAGCTCTTAGTCTAATGTAGAATCTGTCTGCATCTGCGTGGGAGGATGAGTCACTCCAATCCTGCGCTAATTCATTCACCTTTCATTTACTTTTTGGCTAAAGGTGCACTATGTAACTTTTCATCACTGCTTTCCCTGAAATCTTACACAGTATGGCTTTAAGGGCCCGTATTTGACTATTCTCTGATCTCTGATATAATGTTGCTTCCTCATCACAAACAGAACTGGAGTTGTGTTTTGTTTCATTCACACATGTTTAATACACAAACCCTGCAGATTTAGGCTGAGTTCTTCTCTCAAACTGAAAACAGTCTGTTCCACTTTGTGATGTGGTATAACAGGAAGTGCTCCACTGTGTTTTTAAACTCCATACACCTTCACTAGAATCATTTGGATAATTTCAGCCCTGCATTTGCCAATCTCGACTGAACTAAAGGTAAAAGGTAGTTGTTAACTTGAAAACTCCCACTTCATGACATCACAAGGTGGAACAGAGCATTTTGAGCTTTGGAGATGTAGACAGACTAATAAAGTTTTACTCAAACATGTGTGAATGAAAAAAAAACACAACTCCAGGTCTGTTTTCGAGGAGGTAACAGCATTAGAACATGACTTAAAGCTACAAGAGTCACTTTTGCGTCATGCAGGTCCTTTAAATACATCCATCTTGTAAGCAGTCAAATACAGGTGTGTCCATTGTTCATAAAATAGCTTAAAGAGGAGGAGGTATTACACTTCACCATGTTTACCTTTTTATTGTTGAAAATGCAATATTTGCCAAAAACAACGTATTAAAAAGTGTAATTTATTTCAGTTTTGACATTCTAAATCTCCCCTCTCTTTGTTTCCTGCTCTATGTCCTCCCCCCTTCAGAGCACTATCACAACACAATCGGCTGCATCCCGCTAATGAAACTACTCCACATCACATCAGGTTTGTCAAGTTACTGTTACAAAGTACTGTTTGGTATACTGCATTTTTGTAGTTATGAAAAACATGATTGTTTGTGGATGGAGCATTGGACAGGGAAACTGTACTGCTAGCAAAGACGGGTCAAATAGAGCCTGGGAGCGATTACAAAATTACTCAAACGTTCATGGATGACATCTAAAACCTCTTTAGACATGTTTTTGATGAAGCAACAATGTTATAACATGGCAGAAAGCGCAAAAAAGTCAATTTTGCATAATACCTCCTCTTTAAAAAAACACTAATTCTTCCTGTGCGGGCTCGCCTCTGCACAGATCCAACCTGCAACTTGGTCTGGTCTCATCACTTGCTGTTCTCCAGTTTAATACTTTACATACTGCAGTATTCCAGGTCAAGCAATAACATGCTCATGGAGACAAGCAGGTGTCACAGCCTACACTAGAAAAGTTACACAATAGACCTTTAATAAATCAAACCTGGCTGTTTTATTGGATTTTTCGTGAAGCTGTCAGAAGGTGTTATGTATTACACCTATGAGAGATAAAAACCTAAAACCTGTAAAGTGTGATGTGCTCAGAGGGCTGGTGTGAAGAGTATTACTCAAAAGGAATGGGAAAAAAAAAGCATAAACGTGGAACATTCTTTGGCCTGTGCTCGTACCTGGATCTTGAGCGTCCTCTCGGTCTGGAGCTGTTTCTCGTACGACACCTTGATGGTGCTGTGCTGCTTCTCCGCCTCCTTCATCTTGTGCAGCTCTGCACACACACATACACTTATTTCAGGTTTCCATGCACCGTGGGGACACTTCATTTCCTGGAGACTGAGTCCGACCTTAAGGTGCTGTACCTGATTTTTACTGTCATAAAATGTGAAAAAACCGAACTAGCTCATTTTAAACACTTTGCAGTGATTCAAAGTTAGTCCTCACTCACCTTATGCATTCCGAGCATCCTAATAATTCAATCTGATGAGTTTATAAGCACTTTTCACAACTTTCAGTGCCCAGAGTGGAGTTATGTTATCGTGGTAATGCTAACCGAAACTAGCACGCTAACACCGCACTTCCTTCTTTGTGGATGATTAGAAAAAAAAGCTATTGGTACTGGAGAAAGTAAGTGTACAGTACATAGAAGTCAACAAAAAAACAAATACACAGATAACACGGTATATAGGAAAAGAACAATAACACTAAGATATCCTGCCTGTCTAGTGTTAAATGCCAGGGAGAATAGGATTTTCAGTCTAGTCTTAAACTGTGTTACAGACTGAGAGGATCTGACAGGCAGAGGGCGCTGTTCCATAGTCTGGGTGCCACAGAAAAGGCTCTGTCTCTTCTAGATTTGAGCCTGGTTTTGAGCACAGGAGCAGGAGCTGACCTCTGACCTCAGGGCTCTGGGTGGAATATAGGGCTGCAGTAACTCCCTCAAATAAAGAGCACCCATAGAGTGAGACAGGACCCACAGAGTGCAGACAGAGCACCCATATAGTGTGGACAAAGCACCCATAGAGTGCAGACAGAGCACCCATAGAGTGCAGAGAGAGCACCCATAGAGTGCAGACAGGACCCATAGAGTGCATACAGGACCCATAGAGTGCATACAGGACCCATAGAGCACAGACATTTAAAATAACATTTTGAATTGACCCAATGTGAAATAGGAGCCGGTGCAGCTGCAGCTGCACAGGTTTGATGCACTCTCATCCCTTAGTTTTTGAGCTGTTTTGTTTTGGTCCACTATGGTAAAGTGAAAGTGAAAACCGCCGGCACTTCAGTGTAATTATTTGTGCTGCTGAAAGCAAATAACTTGTGAGTAATGCAGTTTCTAACATGTCATAAAAATCAAACGTAAATGATGTAGCTATGATCTATTTCTACCAAAAGTATGGTTAGATGTCTGTTAGCCATTTTTATTAGTAATTATATCTGCTGAGTTTTAGTGCTAATCCTAAATTACTAAATGCCCCTTAGGCCTCGTTCGCATCTATTAGTTGTGACAAGTCTTGCAGTCACTTCAGTGTGCTCCGAGTTCTGCTCTGTGTAAAAGTAGTGATAGTCTTGACCACTGGAGTGTTCTTATTGGAGGAGCATGTTCTGGAGGCCCTCACCTGTCTGTAGATCTTTGAGCTGGTTGTTGAGCTCCTCCTTTTCTCCAGCCAGATTACCCACATCCACAGTCAAAGTGCGGTTAGACTCCTCCAGCTGCAAACAGTCAACGAGCAAGACATCAGACTCACATTTCAAACTGATTCATCGGAGTTTGAACAGACAGCAAAAAGGACAGTGATCGTACAATGGAACCATTCATTTAAGATATGTGTAAAAATACATATCTACACCGACACAAATCATAATTAATAAATGAATAAATGCAAGATAAGTGTAATCCCATATTGTGGAACATTTTAGGCAAAGTAATGTTTCCATGGAGACCGGCAGGTTTGTGGAAAGTTACTCATCATTTTGAATAAACTATTTAAAATGCTCCTGCCAAAGCATCTTTCTACTGTATCATTCTTCTCTGAACCTGCAATCATCAAAAATACATAATTTGTAATATTTATGTATAGCAATATAGCTCTCAAAAAGTCTTTATGCAAAAACTTTTACAAAAACTTTAATCTGCTCTAACCCACTGAGGTGCATCTCTAGTCGTGAATAACTGATAAATAGTTGTATTTCTTCACAGTAAAATCTGCTCTACCTCTATGACTGAAAAATAAAAATATTACATCATGATAACACTCCACAGACATTAGATTTAAAAAAAAAAAAAATCTGCCAGAGCGACTGAACAGATGAGCCAAACCAACTCCATATCGGGTCAGAGAGTTGCCTCAATGACCAACTCCCTCACGGAGAAGGTCACCTCACAATAGAGCCACACTGGTCAGTGCTCCGTCAGGGTCAAGGCCTGTCCAGGAAAAAGGAACGCTGCCCTGACTGTACTGACCCCATTTAGTAAAAAAAAAGTAGAAGGAAAAAAAAAAAAAAATACATGACTGAATGACTTATCCTCTCTCTCTTTTTTAATGTTCCATCTTCCCTCTTTTAGTTTATATACACAATATAAAAAGAAACTGTCACTGACATAAAATTAGACTAAATTTTATATGTTACATCAGTTAGGATTACCAAAAGGATTTCTATTTGCTAAATGCCAGATTAATGAGAGAAAGATTTTTAAGACAAATTTTCATTACTTTCTTCAAAGTCAAAAGTTTACATACAGTAAAATTATTTTGCATTTAAATGATTTGACAAATGGACAATGACCTGAAGCATACTGCCAAACTGGTTACAAAGTGGTTTAAGGATAACAAAGTCAAAGTTTTGGAGTGGCCATCACAAAGTCCTGATCTCAATCCTCCAAATAGAAATTATTTTGGTAATCCTAACAACCTAAAACAGGTTTATTCTGATTTCATGCCAGACAGTGAGAAAAAAAGCATATGTGTCTTTTTATATAGTGTATGTAAACTTCTGGTTTGAGCTGTATATTGTATTTCATTAGTTTTCATTTTCTGTTTTATTACTTACCTACACACACACAGATGCCATTCTTATTGTCTCGTCCCCCCTTAAACCCTGACGCACTCACTTTTCCCTCAAATCAAAATATCTAATGTCTTTTATTGTTTGTATCTAAATATGTCAAGCGTCTCCGTCCTGTCCAAAGCCGTGTACTCACCGCGCTGATGGTGGCCTCCTTGTCGCTGAGCTCCTGCTTGTGTCGGGCCAGCATGTCCTTGATCTCCAGCTCCTTCATGATCTTCTCCTTCTCCAGGGCCGAGTACTGCTCCTCAGCGATGGAGCGGGCCAGCTGCTCCGAGTCGGCTTTGGTCAGACTGGCCTCGAGCTGCGACGCCAGAGACTCCCTGAGGACCACAAGAAACACAGGTTAGAGTCATGTTTTTGTGCCCACAGGTTAGAGGAATGGTAAATGTTCTCAGAAGTGAGGGTCATGTTCTCTGTTCTCATGAGGAGGACAAGGTTCTACTGGACTGGGCAGTTTGTGATCTGATTTGAATACAGATCTAAAGATTTGCGTTTAGACTTGGTGATTGCCGGTATATTTGTGTAAACCCCTGTCAAATTCGTTCTACCAACATTACCCTTGAGTCTGGTTAATCTCAAATTTAAAGAGGACACTTATAAGATTGTTGGACGTCACACCAAACAATCAAATTTCAGGCTACATGCTGGTTGTAAACTGTATTTAACCTACTCGCACCTACTTACTGTATATTATGCATTATATATCAAAGTGTATTATTACCTTATTTTAATGCACGACGTTATTTTTTATTTTATCATAGTTTATATTATTATTATTCTTAGTTGAAATTTACCCCATAACACCAAAGGTACTTCCTGTTTGTGGATTCTGTTCACTGACAATGACAGTGACTCACAAAGATTGTTCACAGACACAGCTAGAGGAGGGCTCACTCTGCACCACGACTCCAAAACATCACACACGCTCGACATCAGCGGCAGCTCGTCTTTGGTCGTGCGGTGGTTCTAAGTTCGATCTTCGTCCCTGTCTCACTCTGAGGCCAAAGCAGTGCAGTGGCTTCAAATAAGCAATGAATTAGCTTTAAATTGTGTTTAATTGTGCGTGTTTGAGTAACTCTGCATCCTGTCCACTGCTCTGTACTTTCATTTTTTAAAGACTCAGGATCGTACATAGAGTAGAGCCTTCAAAACTCATTGGTGGAATGTAATGAAGTGAAAGTATTAAAGTACTGCACTTGCGTATATAATAATAATACATATACCTAAAAATTCAGCTTAAGTACATTTTACAGTGGATACTTTTTACTTTTACTTCACTACATTTGAGAGCAGTATCTATACTTTCTACTCCACTACATTTTTGAACTGGACTGAAAAGTAAAAGTACTTTTTATATGATTTGAGGGGTTATATTTACCATGTTTGTGGAAGTTTTTGAGTTCAAGCTTCGGCTTTGAGCCAAACAAAAATAAAAACACAAAATTCATCAGAAATGTTAAGAAATTAATTTGTATTACAACTCTCGGCCAAAATATGTCTCATTTTTGAATCAATATCACTGCACTTAACACTTTAACAAATAAACAACACATGTGTGAAGTACTATAATACTTTTACTTTAGTAGGATTTTTCATGTGATACTTTTACTTTAACTTTTTACCTTTGTATCTGTACTTTTACTTAAGTAATGATAATGAGTACTTCATTCACCATTGTCAAAACTCTTAAACATTTTTCAACAATAAAATCACTTAAATCAAAATCCTCACATTCATATGATCAAACTGTATTAGATTTTTACTGCCGTTTAAATGATGTGTATAAATGTAGAAGGATATTCAAACCTAAGCATAATGATGATCTTTTTGAAGCTTTGAGTTGGATCTTGCATCTTCATATTAACATGGTAGTTACTTGGTGTGAAAAGGTCATTACGATTGTGCAAAACAAACTGCAGTGATTTGAAGCTGTTTACACCAGCTCCAGCCTCATGTCTGTGTCTGGATCTGGTGATTTTACTCAAGTGAAAGTGTGTGTGATGATGTATGATGTAAAACTAAATGTCGACGCTCCACCAAAACACAACGTTAGCAAATAGTTCATTAAAAGTTGTACTGCTCAGTAAGTAAGTCAGCGGTCAGTAAAAAGTCTATACCAGGGTTGTCCAAACTATGGCCAAATGCGGCCCTCAGACCAGTTTTTATTGGCCCTCAGGCCTCCTGCTGAACCAGCCCAATTGATCATAAGCAGAACTTTTAACATCAAATTAAACTATTTGTACCACTATATCCTCAAACGTCACATTGCAGTGTGATACAGACCTAACATCTGTAGCTGTGTTTAAAGCACTGCACTGCACTGGTCACTGGTCTGTGGCCCTCCGCTTCGAATATGTTTTGAGATGAGGCCCTAAAAAAAGTTTGGGCACCTCTGGTCTATACAAAGGTAAAGAAGTAAAAGTAGTAAAGTACAGTACTTAAATAAACATTTCAGGTATATGTACTTTACATAACCTACTGGGACCTGGCGTCCTCATATGTGGAGAACACAATTTGGATTGTCAAGGACACAATGCAATTTTTTAAAAGAAGAAGAACAGCAAACAAGAACAGGACGACATTTACCTTTACATTTTTTATAAAGGCACATGTCTCTTGCACTTCCCATGAGTCACATTGTTCCAAGAGGCACAATTGTTTTTACTGAGGACAAATATTGCTGTGTTCAGGGACTTAATAAATAGCTTTTGCAAATCATTATTCAAATGTTCAATCAAAATGATTAAAACATAGAATGAATGTCCTTGTATGTGGACATCACTTTTCTCAGAAACTACATCATGTAAAAAGATAATTCTTTGTTTTTACATCATCAGGTCCAATCAGCCCAAGTAACAAAGAGAATTTAATAAAACCATGAAAGAGCAGGAGAAGTAGATTTGGATACTTTTTACTTTTACTTGACTACATTTGAGAACAGTATCTGTACTTTCTACTCCACTACATTTTTGAACTGGACTGAAAAGTAAAAGTATTTTTTTATTACTTTTTGAGAGCTGCTGAAAAGGCTGAGGATTTATTTTTTAACATGTTCTTAGTTTAAGCGAAGAAAAATATACAAGTGAACACACAGCTAAAAAAACATTGACTCAGTTGTTTCTGTTGAACAAAATTCTGCTCAAATCTGTATCACCACATTTGAAGTTTTATAAAACTCAAAATCTGCAAGAAATACTTTTACTTTTTGCTCTTTAAATATATTTTAAATAGGTAGGTGCGAATAGTTTTTCATGTGATACTTTTACTTTTTTTTTTTGTTTGCTTTATCTGTACTTTTACAAACCTGGGCAGTTCTTCCACCGCGGGTCTGTACAGAAATAAGGTCTCTGTGCCGACAGTGTTTTAGGAGCAGTCGTATTCTCAGAGTGCACAACAGAACACTGGTCCACTTAAACCACAGACACATCTCCAGTCTCCAAACAATTTACAACACCGACACCCCCAGAACAACACTTTAAAGTTTACTCAGTTTCACAAAACACAACTTGTATACACTGCACTTTTCAGTTCCTCACAGTCATCTCCGGTAAGCAATGAGAAATACGTTTAAAAAGGCACTATGTAGCTTTTCTAGAGGAGTTCTTTTACAATTGCATGACCTAGAATGTTCCACAGTATGACATTAAACTTGTCTATCTCCATGGAGACAAGCAGGTCAGTTAAAATCACATCTTATAATGTTGTTTCCTCATCACAAACAGACTTGGAGTTGTGTTTTGTTTCATTCACATGTTTAACACACGAACAGACTGCAGATTTACGCTCTGTTCCACCTTGTGATGTCATCATGTGGTAAGACAGAAAGTGCTCCACTGTGTTTTTAAACTCCACACAACTTCACTAGAATCATTTGGATCATTTCAGGCCAGGAATTACCAATCTCAATTAAACTAAAGGTAAAAAGTAGATGTTAACTGAGTGACTTAAAGGTGGAAAAGTGCTATAAAAATGTGACCAATTACCAAGATGCCAGTAAATTAAAATATGAATAATAATCTGAAAATGAATATATTTAAAATGTCCTGTTTGGATTTGTGTTGTTTTGCCTAGGATACATTTACCGTATTTTCCTGACTTTTTTTTTCTCGCACTTTTTTTCCTAGTTTGTCCGGGGGGTGCGACTTATACTCAGATTTATATGTGAAATGATTCAAGTATATCATTTCACATCTTCGTTATTGTCACAGTGACAACTGCGTGAGGGCACTCTAGACATGTACCAGTATGACAGCCATCTACTTCTGGGGTTAACAGAAGTTCAGAAGCCAGGATGAAGAATTCAGTGAATTTAGTGAGCTGGAGTAAGATCCAGAGTAAACTTGTTAGCTTGTTTTTTCTGCTTTAGTTCTCTGATTCACTAAAACAAACAGCTCTGTGTCCTGTCTCACCTCTCGTCCTGGTACTGGTTGATCCTCTGCTGCAGCTCTTTGCACAGTCGGCTCCTCTCCTCCCGCTCATCCTTCAGCTCGCGGATCTGCGTCTTGTACAGAGTCTAAGGAACACAAACACAACTCCATTTCAGTGTTTACGCTTCAAGTGTGGCCCTGGCTCTGCGGCTGTCGGCTGTAACGTGGCGCAGAGGCAGGTCATGTGGTTGGACTTGTAAAGGTGCACAAGGGCATTCACATTTTTTAGTTTTATTTATTTTATTTATTTATTTATTTTTGGTTGGGACAGTGCATGTTGATGAACGGACATGACATGACAGACATGAATGTAAACACGCCGGATTATAGCCAGAGGCTAATTTCCACCCGTTGTCCCAAGGGCTGGGGTAGGTGGGTTAAGTGTCTTGCCCAAGGACACAACGACAGCATTCATCTGTGAGGGCTGGAATTGCACCGCCAACCTTCGAGTCAGTGGATCTAACCACTCAACCAATGATGTTTTATGTAGAGAGCGGGATCTGAACCGCCAACTTTCAGATCAGTGGACAAACACTCAACCTACTGAGCTACTGTCGCCCGTGTTTATCAGATTCAAAAGTCAAACGGCAGAAGTTCTGGTAGAGTTTGAAGCCAGATCAAGCGGTAGTACAAAGTGATTTTTTTCTTGTTCAAAGTCTAATACAATGTGTATTATTCAGGCACATTGTTTAATCATGGGGATGTATTAAAAAGAAAGTAATATTCAGGGCTGTACAACACTGCCCACTGTTATACTAAGTGTTCATCTGCTGCTCAAACTGCCAAATAAAAAGTTAACAGAAACACAAAGCCAAAAGCAAATCAAAGCTAATCTTGACTTAATACATTAAATATTTAATACAATCTCTCTTTTTAATCTTTTAGTTTAAGGAGAGACACCACAGGCTCCACTCCTCCCAGACAGGATCTGATATTTTTCAGAAAGTTACTGTGAGAACCAGCCTAAAATGTGTCTCCATTAGAGGTTCACTTATGAAACAGCCTGGACCAAACATGAAAAGCCTCCAAAGCAATTTACACATTTAAAAAACGTTCAGTATTACTGGGAAATATAGAGACCTAGAATACATCATATAGGTAAAAAATCAATAATAATCATGAATTATATAAAGTCTCTGTATATGTATGTTTACCTAGATGTATGCCCTCGGTGTGTGTGTGTGTGTGTGTGTGTGTGTGTGTGAGATTATCGACGTGTACAGATTTGTGTGACTCCTCATGTGTGTGTGAGTGACTGTATAAAGAGATCTTTTTTCCCACATTCATGATAGATGAGTTTTGTTTTTGTCTCTTAATAGATTTTCCATCTCATGTTCTCTGATCTGGATGTGTTCATCAAGACAAAATGTGTAATGTCTTTTACTGTTTGTGTTGTCTCTAATATCACAATAAAAAAGAGGATTAGGAAAAATAAGTGTTAAACTTCAGCCTAAAACCCTTTGGTCTGTAACTGAAGTGTGTGTTTGTGTCTGTTTGTGTTTGTGTTATTTTTGTGCTATTTTTGTGTAATTTTTGTGTTATTCTTTTGCTATTTTTGAGCAATTTCTGTGTTATTTTTGTGTCATTGTTGTGCTATTTTTGTGCTATTTTTTGTTTTTTTTTTAGTTACTTTTGTGTTTTTTTGTGTTACTTTTGTGATATTTTTGTGATATTCTTGTGCTACTTTTGTGCTTTTTTATTTTTGTGCAATTTTTGTGTTATTTAAGTGTTATTTATGTGTTATTTTTGTGCTATTCATGAATCATGTAACAGTGATTATGCGATCATGCTAACTGACAGAGAAAATAAACTAACAGACAAACTATTTTCATGTGGAAACAACAACATTTTGCACTTTCTTTGCACTCAGCAAACAAAGATGTTTTAATATTTCATTCTATCTCCTTGAGAGTTGAGAGCTGAGAGTTATATGGGACACGGGATGTAAATTCAAAGATGTTTTCTCAAAATGACACCAAACTTTCCAAACTTGTACTTAACAAGATTTTGATGAAACAGAAAGATTTTTTATATCTAATTCCAAGTCTGATTTATTCAAATTTGAACTCCAAAAAATTAGGTGAAATTTGAACGTTTTTTCCAGTGAGATCGAGTTTACTCAAATGTTGAATAAAATATCCAAAACCCCTCGGTATATTTTTGTATCTAATATGTCAACAAAATGAAGAAAGTCATTTAAACCTGGATTCATCTGTTTTAGAGATTTAAATACAGAAGTTTCAAATTGATGTGTCTATATTTAAGAGTTTTTCCTATTCGCCTGCAGTGTCTCACCTTAAAAATATGTTTCTGCTTTAGTTTGTTGCAGTACTGACACTTTTAAGATAAAATAACCCTTTATTTGTCCTATAATGGGGAAATTATAATGTTGCAACACAAAGCTCAGAGACAGCAGGAGATTAAGAGCATCCATCATCAAAATGAAGATCACGATAAGTGATGCTAAAGATACAACAGACAAAATCTAACACAGCCTTGTCTGCAGAGTAAATGTGTGTATTTGTGTGTATGTGTTGTATTTGAACTTTTATACACTTTTATATTGTGTAATCCTTACTATGCATTCCTAATTTGTGAGGGTAAAAAACAAAAAGGAGGAGTGAAGCAGTTTCTAAATAAGGCTAAAAACATTATCTGCTATAGCTACTAATGAAACTACTGCACATCACATCAGGTTTGTGAAGCTGTAGTGTATTGTTTTGTATCATGTTTTTGTATATTTATGGAGAATGGTCGTGTGGAAGCGTGGGTGATGTAGGCTTGTGGGTGGAGTATTGCACAGAATCTTACGACTAACCGCAAGGTAAGACGTAATTTTTTTAATGTTTTATGTTAGTTTTGTGTGTTTTTGTGTTATTTTTGTATAATCTATGTGCTATTTTTGTATTATTTTTGTTATTTTTATGTTATCCATGAGTCACGTAAAACACTGATTATGCGATCATGCTAACTGACAGAGAAAATAAACTAACAGGCAAAACAATTTTGCATACTGCAGTTATTTATGGCCCATATTGTGAGTGTTGGTGATGGGCTGGATGGTCATTTTAAAGTTCAACAGGAGCAGGGGTAAAGGGGCACTCACACTTTCTATTTGTGTTTTACTGTTTACTGCATTAAGTTACTTGTTACTCAAATATAGTTTCCTGAGTACTCTAACGTGGTACTCCGGTACTACTGAGGATATGAACTTTATGTAGGGAAGTGGGAGAAGTGTCTTGCACATGGAGATAACACTGGTTAGAGCTGGGATCTAACCATCAACCTGTGGCATTGTGAGTGGACAAAGGTACACCATCCTCACGCACTGTGGACCATGTGAAGGTGTGTTTATGGACTTACAGTGAAGTAGGTCTCTGCCTCCAGCTGGTCCTTGAGCTCCTTCAGTAGCCCATCTGCCTCTTGTTTCTCTCTGGGATAAAACAAATGGTAGTTCAGTTTTGATCACATTAATGTTTGGATTTCATGTGTTGATGTTGGGCTCTTCAGGCCAGTTTAGCAGTGTGATCGCTGTCAGAGGTGGCGAGTATTCACTTTTCTAGTAAAACATTTAGTAGAACTGTAAAACTCAGTTTTCACTACTTTTACTTTTACTTCAGTAATACATTTAACAGTAACAGTACTCCTTCTTGAGTAAAAGTTTGGGTTACTCTTTGTGCTGTGAGTAAGTCTACAAGCACAAAGTCCACTTAAGCTCACTAGAGTAGTAGTTTTCTTCTTCAAATTAATTTCTTGGACCACTATGTACTTTGTAACTGTATAACTGCACTATTATATTGTACTATGAGTGAATGTTTGGATACTTTATGTTAGCCAAGTGGGAGAGAGTGAGGAAAGGTTGAAAAATAAATTGGCGGAGCATGGGCATGACTTACCGACGCAGTTCCTGGTTATTCCTGTCGAGGGCGCCCTTGATCTCCAGCAGGTGGTTGAGCTCCTGTTTGAGCTGCTTCTCCGATGTCTGGAACACAGTGATCTGCTGCCTCTGGATCTTCATCTCAGCCTGAGATAGAGCGCGGCTGTGTGCCTCCTCCTCCAGACGAGAGCTCAGGGACTTCACCTGGACACACGCACACACATGTTAAACACATGCACACATACACATGTTAAACACATGCACACATACACACACATGTTTAACACATACAGACATGTTAAACACATGCACACATACACACACGTTAAACACGTGCATACATACAGACACATGTTAAACACATACACACATGTTAAACACACACACACACACGCATATGTTAAACACATACACACACACACGTTATACACATACACACACATGCTATACACATACACACATGTTAAACACATACACACATGTTGAACACACACGCACACATGTTGAACACACACATGTTGAACACATACACACATGTTGAACACACACACATGTTGAACACATACACACATGTTGAACACATACACACGTGTTAAACACATGTACACACATGTTAAACACATGCACACATGTTAAACACATACACACACATGTTGAACATATACACACATGTTGAACACATACACACACATGTTGAACACATACACACATGTTGAACACACACACACATGTTGAACACATACACACATGTTGAACACATACACACGTGTTAAACACATGTTAAACACATGCACACATGTTAAACACATGCACACACATGTTAAACACATACACACATGTTAAACACATGCAAACATACACACATGTTAAACACGTACACACACATGTTAAACACATGCACACACATGTTAAACACATGCACACACATGTTAAACACATGCACACATACACACACGTTAAACACATGCACACACATGTTGAACACATACACACATGTTGATCACACACGCACACATGTTGAACACATACACACATGTTGAACACACACACACACACACACACACATGTTGAACACATACACACATGTTGAACACATACACATGTGTTAAACACATGTACACACATGTTAAACACATGCACACACATGTTGAACATATACACACATGTTGAACACACACACACACACACATGTTGAACACATACACACATGTTGAACATATACACACATGTTGAACACATACACACATGTTGAACATATACACACATGTTGAACACATACACACATGTTGAACACACACACACACATGTTGAACACACATACACACATGTTGAACACATACACACGTGTTAAACACATGCACACACATGTTAAACACATGCACAAATGCTCTGTGCAACCCTGTGATGTCATTAAGTGGTAGTGTTAAAGTTAACAGCCGTTTTAGACTCAAGTGAACTGTTTTATTGTACAATACAAGAATAGAACAACCATAAGTTTTCCTGTTTGCTTGTTTTGTTTTAAATCTTTTGTTCATTTGAGATTGCCAATGTCTCCAGTATCTTAAGAACCAAATTATTCTTCATGTGTTACTACTTAATGACATCACAAGGAGGAACAGAGTGTTTTCAGTTTGAGGGAAAAAAAACAAAAACTCTAAGTCTAAATATGCAGGGTTTGTGTGTTAAAAATGTGAGAATGAAACAAAACACAACTCCAGGTTTGTGATGAAACTACATAGATCAGAAAATAGTGTAACATAGTCCCTCTAAGCACTCTTTATTTCTCCTCAGACCAGTATACGGCTCACCTCCTCGCTCAGGCGCTCCTTTTGCCCGCCCAGCTCCTCCAGTCTGTGCTGAGCCTGTTTAAAGTCACAGTCCAACATGGAGTAGTCCTTCTCCATCTGCAGCAACCGGTTCTCCAGATGAGCCTTGAGAGCCCGCTCCTCCTGCAGGCTCCGCTCCATCTCTGCAGCAAATCAACGGCAACAAGAACATCCATCAAGAAAACATGAAGAACTAGTAAATGAGTTTAATCATACTACCAAAACTAATCGATACTACAACTAGTATCGAAACAAGATACTCATTTGAGCAGGTATGATATTAAAAAAGTCCCCTTCACAGGACAGAAATGAACCTTTCCTGAATATGTTTAGAATGATCTAGTATAAGCTAGTATACACCCATGGACCACTATGAACCTACTGGACACAGAGGGAGTACACAGATATAAGACACATGGGAATGGAACACAAAGTACTATGATTTAATGTTGAAAATCATATTCTTTTGTCTAAATAAACATTGTTTTATTAAGATCAGCACAGTATCGGTATCAAAATCAATACTGAATATTGAGTCGTATTTCATTCTATTAAAATAGAGTTAAAATTTTAGTATTGCAACAACATATTAAGTATTGGTGGTAGGGGTAAAGGAACATAACTTGTTAAGTGCACTTTACCTTTATCCCTGTCCACTGTTAAATATTGTGATTTTAAGAGTCCAGGTCAAACTTGTAGGGTTAAAATGTCACATAGCCCTTATCCAACAATAAAAACTCATAAATGAAAAACTGCTTTTTGCTACCGTCTTTTGGCCCACTGAGGGTCTACAAAGGCACTGCAGAAATGATTTCACGCATGTATTAAAAAAAAAAGTACCGAATGCTGGATTGTAGCCATGGGCCCAAGTCCATCCGCTTCAAATCTCCCACATTTGCACTTACACGGACACAAGGGCAGTATGCACCAGTAATGAGCCCTCCATCACTACTTCACTGATCAGAACATTCTGCTCTTTAGGTAGTTCTTACATGAATACTAACTGCTCCATCTGGTTCACTAAAACTATTATGGATTTAGTACTACATGAGCAGGACATTTTGGTGATTAATACTAAAAATAATGATTTGACTAAACCATGAGTAAAACTAATAATAACTAAGGTTACTAGTAAATTTACCACATAAACATTGGGGCTAAACTGGGACTAAACCAGGAACTAAACCTGTACATAACCAGGACTAGGACGGAACCAAACCAATACTACATAAGAACTAATCAGGACCAAACAAGGACGAGTGTGAACGCACCCTAAAATTTCTTGTCAAAATGAACAGAGCTGCAGACAACCTGTTCATCTATAATGCTTAAAGAACACATATTGTGCTTGTATCTGCTATATACTTATAGTCTATGACACCTGTGGATCATTATGTCTTAATTTAGATATTTTACATCTAAATAAATTCATGTAAAATGACTTAAAAAGAAAACTGTGTTAGAGGCCTGAGGTTCCCAATAGAAGCTGATGTTGCCGTAAATGTCATCACAACAAAGAGCCGTAAAGCTCTCAGCAACTCCTGTGGATAACCGCACATCACACTAGCTAGCACCAGATACTTTTTTCATCTGTAAATGGTGAGAAAAACAACTATAATATGCTTTAAAAAGTCTATTTTGCATAATAGGTCTGCTGTAAATCCTGTATGGCTCTAGTTAAAGTTTTGGTTTCTAAAATGGTTGTGCTTTAGGGAGCTGGGGAACAGGCCAGATGGAGATTTGGAAATGGGAGTAGTAATACTATGCTGTAGCTGATGTTCCATGTGGTGCTCCTCACCCTTTTGGACCTCAGACTTGGCCTCCTCCAGGCTCTGGGACAGATGGTGCTTATAATCCAGAGTAGCTTTAGTTGCTCTGTGCTCTGCCTCCTCCTGCTCCAGGTTCTGCTGCACCTGCTTCAGCTGGAACGTCAACTCGATCTCCTGGTTACTCTTCTCCTAAGGATAACACAGAGAGTGTGGATGTCACATTAAAAACATTTAGGAGTCAGTTAGAGTCAGAGAACAGTTAATCTGCACTCTTTATGGTCAACTGGCACCTAGTATCAGTATCGGGAACCGCATCCCTACACTTCTCTATTCAGCCTGGTAGAGAGTGGGGACCATACAAACCTTCTCCAGATCATTGACCCTCACTAGAGATGTCCTGGTAATAGCATAAGAGCAGAAGCAGAGGTGTACAGTCTGTTTAAAGGCTGAGGAGCACACTGACCTTCTCTAGATCATTGAATTTGTCCTGGAGCTGTTTTCTTCTCAGCCTGAGCTGTGGACACACACGTCTTCAGCTCCTTCAGCTCCTCCTCCAGCGCTGAGATACGCCCTGTGAAAGACATACAGAGACGCTCAGTATACAATAGTGAACAAACAACAACATTTTTAGCAATGGCAGTAGTAGTAGTAGTAGAAGTAGTATTAGTAGTAGAAGAAGAAGAAGAAGTAGTAGCAATAGAAGTATTGGTAGCAATAGTGGTAGTATAATACACTCAAACTTATACACTCAAAAGTATGAGTAACTTATGAGTATTTAACAATACCACCCTCCCGAGTACACAGCCCATCTAGCACTCTGTCACCAAATACTCTTGCTGATATATCCATACAGCAGCCCACAATATTGATACTGTATCACAATATATGAATATTTGGATATTTCAGCAATAAATCTATTATTTAATGAGTCGCATTATCCTGGGATCCCCAAGTCCAAACAGCGCCAAATCATTGTCAAAAACATAGGAAACATTAGAGTATTAGTATTAGTATTAGTAATAGTAGTAGAAGTAGTGGAGTAGGAGTAAAAAGCAGCAGAGAAGTAGTAGTATAATCCACTCCACCTATTGCTCTCTAGATATTTCCAGCATGAGTATTTAACAGTACCACCCTTCCAAGTGCACAGTCCATCTTTGTCCAGCCCGTTCTGAATGCCCTCCCTGTACCGACCCAAACGCCTGGGTTTTCCATGTGCATACACAAAAAACAGCTCACTTTTACCACCTATGATCCAATGTTTCCCCCAAGTCTGCTCCAAATCCCCCGCCAACTCCCATTATGTCATCCCCCATTTGACAAAACATGTTTACTACAGAGACTGTTCCTGTATTGGCGTTCCCTGAATGATAAAAAGCTGGTGCGACTGTGAAGCCAAATTACAGAGTGCACAACAATGATGGGCGAGCTGCCAAGGCTAAACGGTGCTGATGAAATTTAACAGCAGGGTTTAAACAATTATAAGTGAAGGAGGTGGGGAGCTTACACAGGCTCTGAGGGACGACGGCGTTGGGTTCTATATTTTGTTTTTAGTCAGCCATATTAACCTGTTACTGAAGTGTGTCTTGCTCAGGGACACAATGGCAGTATGTTTTTTGAGTGGGATTTTTTAAACCATTTTCTAGGTGCGAAAAAACCATTTTGAGGACATTTTTTTAAAGAATTAGCTTCTGATTTATTAAGTGCTATCGGTTTATGCTAACGTACATCACATGTCCATGCTATAGTATTCCACTGTGGTTGGTAGAAGCCATATTATTCTCTTCTCTATTATTTCATCATGCAGACTTAGAGAGTCATTCATGCCCTGGTACTCAGCTGTTTGGATTACTGTAATGCCCTTTCTGCAGGTTTGAGCCACAAATCCATCGCCCATCTCCCGCTGGTGCATAACTCGCACGACTCCTAACCAGCACCAAAAAGAATCAGCTCAGAACTCCTGTCCTCGCTGCGTTGCACCGGCTCCCGGGAAATCTTAGAGTTCGCTTTAAAATACTCCTGATTACTTTTAAAGGCCATCCACGGCCTTGCTCCTGCTCATGCTCAAAGCTCAGGAAGACACTGCCCTTTTATATCTAATTTAAATAATAATAAAATAAATAAATAATTAAAAACTTTCATAGAATGGCCTACTTGTAATTTTTTTTTGTTTTTTAATGTGTTTTTTCATTTTTTTTAAATGTGTTTTTTGCTGCTAGGTGGTTTATTATTGTTCCTGTGTATGAGATATTCATATGTTGTGAAGCATTTTATAAGTAGTTTTGAAAAGTGCTATACAAATAAGTTGTTGTTGTTTAGAGTGAGTGTTTAGGTCCTGTTAATTTCTACTTGCCTTTAAATACACAAAAAATTGTTTGCAAATGTTGCTTGAAATGTGCTGTTTTTTTGCAAAATAAAGTCACTGCATTTGAGACTTCAGTGGTCTAAAAATGTTTTGACCTACCCCTCTCTCAGCCCACCACTCTGTTTACAATTACGAAATACGAAGGCCTGCTGTTAGTTCAAACTCCATTTCAATACGAGGAATAGATGATAATTAAAAAAAACATTCTTTCTTTAGACAATAGAAGTGATTTTCCACATTAAATGTTAGTACTTTCTTTACTATTCCCATGTGTGTATATGTGTGTAATCCTCAGTTGTGCAGTTCATAGTGGTCCATGGGTGTATACTAGTCTATGTGTCCAGGAAAGGTTCATTTCTGTCCTGTGAATGTGACTTTTTGAGTATCAATACGTGCTCAAATGAGTCTAGCTTTCAATGCTATTTTTAGTATCACTTCAGTCAATGGACCTATTATTATTTATTTATTTTTTTAATCAAAGCTTTCTGTTTCTTGTGATCCACTATTAACGTAATGCAAACCAATATCTATGTATTTTTTTTTTGTTTAATACTAATACATTTAAAAAAGCACACACATCCTCTTTAAAGCTGCACTACGCAACATTTCTGCTAGTGGCCCGTCACCACTTTCTTGTCTCCATGGAGATGTTTATTGCTTTGCCTGGAGAGCTCCACAGTATTAAACTTATCTCTGTCCATGCAGCCAGTGAGGATACATTTGTTTTCAGTGTAATTTCTATGTCAATAAAACCACCAGCACATGAACAGACAGACGGACAGGTTCAATGCCATATCATCATCCATGGAGACAAGTGATTTCACAAAAGCAAAACAGCGTTATCAGGTGAGATCCATTACATTTTATTATGTTGATATTAACACAGTGAGAGGTTTGCTGTGAGCGTGTCGCTTTGGTTTATAGTCTCATTTAAACAGGACATTAGATAAGCCGGTCCCCCCTCTGTGTCCTGCCTTTGGGCTTTCCCTCATAAAACGTGATGTAACGCCGCAGCGTACCGTCACTTTTATGTGCGGACAGCAAACTTGGGGGGGCATCAATATTAGTCGATAACATTGGTCATAACTCACTTTTTATGCAAAGTTTATGGCAAGTGTCTATTGTACTGGTTAGATGGGGTTACTGGTCAGATGGGGTACTGGTCAGACAGGTGCACCAGTCAGACAGGTACATAAATCCGCCTGATGTGTGACAGATGTGTCCTTAAACACAGGCCTGTGTGAGACTGCATGTGACTGCTATGACTATGGTGTGACTGCGTGTGTACTGCGTGTGTACTGCGTGTGACTGCACTGGACTGCACGTGACTGCGTGTGACTGCCTGTGACTATGTGTGACTGCGTAGTGACTGCGTGTGGACCTGAGGTGTGACTGCGTGTGACTGCGTTGTGACCTGCGTGATGACTGCGTGTGACTGCGTGTGACTTAAGCGTGTGACGGCGTGCCTCTGGCTCCCCCTGCAGGTCACTGATGGTGTCGCTCTTGTTAGCTCCTCTCATCTCTTCCTCCACCTCCATTGAGTGTGGGGCCTCTCTCAGCTCTGCGTCCCTCTCCTACTGCTGGGCTCCAGCTTGGCATCAGCGCTGCTCCTGCTCCCTCAGACTGGACCTCCAGAGTCCTGAAGCTGTTTGCTGCACCTCAGCCTGCGCCTTCTTCTTCAGCCGGGATTCGCTCACTCCTGCTCCTCCTGAAGCTGCTGTGGGTCTGCTCCAACTGACAAACCAGCATAGCAGCTCAAATCAACATACTGTGCTTATGTCTGCTCTGTAGTTTATAATCTCTGACACCAGTGGATTTTCTATGTTATAATGTGCACATTTTATATCGCAATATTTATCGAAAACAACTTCCTGACTTCCATGTTAGAAAACTGTGGTGCCGCAAATGGAGCTGACGTCATCACAACAAAGAGCCGTGCAGCTGTCGGCTCCTTCTATGGATAGCTGCACATCACACTAGCACAGCGCAGGTTGCTTTTCATTGTACCAAATGACTATATGATGCTGCCGGGGGGGGGAACACACACATGGGACACTGTCCTGTGCCATATACGAGCAGGATACCCACTCGGATGTTTCCTCTATCTGAAGGTTACGACACCTGCGGAGGTTGTATTTCATGTTTTAAAACATGAATAATGAAAAAAAGTATATAGGCTACCTACAGTCCATTAAGACGAGACATACCATGAGGCTTGTCTTAGTAATATGCCAATTTCATAAGGTGGACCATGTTTCACAATGAGCTCACACTGTTGTATGTACTTACAGACAGTTACACTGCGTGAGCCAGCAGACCTCAGGGTAATTATGTGCTATTCCTCACCAGGGGAATGAAATAGGATTTGAAGTGTTAGAGGTGATCAGAGGTAAATCACACAGTACACAATCACTATATTCACTTATAACAAACCAGTCTGTGCAGCAATATGTTCCTGGGGTTGTCTGAAAGCGGCAGAGCACTTTTAAATCAGAGATTACAGAAATATGAATACTGACTGCCCCCATCTCAGTCACGACGACAAGGACACAGGAGGAGAGATGGGAGGGCAACAGACAAACAAGGATAATAAGAGGATGGGTATCTGACACACAGAGATCTAAAAGGATGGGAGGGAAATTCTGACAAACAGGAGATGGGAGGATGGGAGGGCATCTGATGTAAAAGAGGCTCCTCACTTGTTTCTGCAGCTGTAGTTTCTTCTCATTGGAGATTTGGGAGTCCTGGCACTCCTCCTCCTCCGTTCCTCCAGGCTGGTCCCTCAAGTTGTTTACTGATAACAAGATATAAAATTTAAACATTTTGAGACCAAACTGAGGATATTACATTTTTATTGTGCAGGGTCAAACAGTATGTGATTTGTTTCCACTTATCTGAGCAAAATGTGTCCTCGTTCCAGTTCAGATATATGGTATAAGTAGCTGTTGTCCTGCATTCTGGGTTAGAAAAGCAATTTTAGTTGTCCTGCACAACCAGGAGTGCGCTGTTAGCATGCTAGTTGTTGGTTATGTTAATGCCAAGATAAAACTCCGCCCAGTCTGCCTCTGAAAGTAAGGATGCTTCCCGATCCAGGTTTTTCAGTCCGCGATACCAATTCTCGATATTTGGGTTGTAAGCCATCTGCCTAATATCCTAGATGAATCGATACAGACCAGAGACTGGAACAATTAGGTATTTGCCTAAAACCGAGTTTGTAGCTGTTATTTATCCCGACTATGGAACTACTGAACAACTTTGTGTAAATAACAGTTCAAACATTAGCGGTCCACTTTCAGTAACGACTACAACCACAAATGGTCTTTTTTACATCACTTTAAAATGCGCCAACCTGGATATCGGCTGAACCGATACTTGGAGGCCCGATATCAAATCCATCTGAACTTCCAGGATCAATGTCGACATCCATTATCAGTACTGGATGGTGCATCGCTATCTGAAAGCACTTATAAAACTCATCATTGTGAATAATTAGGATGTTCCGAATGCTATAGTAAGTCAAGATACTTTTGGACCCCTGCAAACCGTTTAAAAATGGAACTTGTTCTCCTTTTTTTTGACAGTAAAAATCATTCACAGCCTTTAAATCATATGGGAAATCTAATGTTGCCCAGGTTTAAAGTTGGATTGGTGGTTTGCGGTTTTCTCTGAGGACCAGAATCTTTGTATTGCACAAAGCACTTTGCTTTGTTGTAGTTTATTGACACATTTGAAATCGCCAAAATGGAGACGCTCTTCCCCTGAGCTAACTAAAGTTTTGCAAAATGGTGGCAGTTCACTAGTGTTTTTAAAAGAATAGTGCGTGTGAGAGATGGGATTTAAGGAGTTATACGCAGAGTCGGGTAAGAGCCGAAATCTGGCTCAAGTAAGAGTCGCTCTTCAAAAGAGTTTACAAGTACAAGGGACAACGAGAAATGACGCAAGTCAAGAGTTGAAAAAAGTATTGGGAAAAAATATACTCAAGTAAAAGAGTAACTTAAAGAGTAACTGCAGGGACCATAACATCTGAATGTATAATTTTAGTGAATGCAATGTGAAGGGCAAAACATTAAATTACTGTACAAACTCTGGTATTTTCAAAAAAGACATAAAATTAAAACACACCGAAAGAATATCGAAGGAGCCTCAGGAAAAACAAATGTACTGAGTACCACCACATTTAGTTCCTGTAATTTTTCTAATGGGGCGAGGAATGATGTTATGCTATGCGTTGCTTCGAAATGTTTTCCGAGCATGTTGTAGGTGAGTGGTGTGGACGCTTGTGGTGTGTGTGTGTGGATGTGGGTGTAGTATTCTAACATTCGTTCCCCAAGTCAATCAACGTGTCCTCTCGGTCCCCAGCTCCAACTCCTCAGAATGCCCGTGCTCTGGTGCGTAGCAGAGCTCGTCCCTCTTTC
>JAIEZT010000933.1:0-27463 GCA_019594935.1 Periophthalmus modestus | reverse complement strand
TTCTGGACATTAAGAAGCGACGTTTGTGGAACCAGTGTCAACAATTCCTATTTCCAAGTCCCATGCCATCAGAGCGTCAGACAAACGCATAAACATACATTAAGGTCCTATTTATTTTACTCAAAGCTGACTTATGTGAGATTTTAAGTCGTGTGCTATAAGTTTTTACCAAAAACATACTGGAGTTGGTGTGTTTCATTCACTATGTAAATAATCCTGTCTCATAGTCTGTCTACCTTTCAAAGCTCAAAATGCTCTGTTCCAACTGTGATGTCATGTGTGGTAGTTTTTAGTTAACAGCTACCTTGACCTTAGTAGTCATAGCGATGGCAATACCAGGGCTGAAATTGCCCAAATGATTGTGTGTGAAGGTGACTGGAGTTGGCCACGTACAGGAACCTTCCTGTATCATCGCATGACATCACAACGTGGAACAGAGTATTGGCAGTTTGACGAGAAGAACTCAGCCTTTAAGTCAGCCGGGTTGTGTGTGTTAACTGGTCCATATGTTGACTGAGTCAATAAACACAAACCAGGTATGTTGGTGGACGACTGGTAACAACATTCATATACATAGATCGAACAACTAGTGTATAATGGGGTGATCTTGCATAATGACAACATTGTTATAACTCTTGTCTGTCTGTGCAGGAGCTGGGATTGGTGGATCAGCTCAGGTGGACATTTAACTGGCCCAAACACCTCACCTGGAGGCCAACCTGGTAGGAGGACCCAGGAGCTCCTGAACCAGCACCGGGAATTCGCATCTCTGCCAAGGTATAGATCACATAAACACAGAGTAGAACTTTAAGAGACACATGACTTTTTTGACCTTTTTACCACCTGTGATACCTGTCAGTTTTAAAAAAACCGAACTGGAGCTATTATTGCTTGTTTATTACACTTGCACATCTTCATCCATTTCATTCTCAAAAGTCATCTCTCTCTGTGCTTCAGAAATGGACCTCATTATATTTTGTTTGTTTTCTTCTTGTGACAATTTCACCAAAACCCATAAAACCACAATCCACCAGATTCATTCGCGCTCAAATTGAGTTCATTAACAAACACATGGATGTATAGCATAGCAGGAGCTCTGTTAGGCATGGCATGTTGGGCGGATAAGGACCTTGTTTTATTTACCTATTAAGTTACAGTTATAAAATGTGAACCATATTTATCACAGGTTGTTGAAAAACATGTTTAAACAGCCACAAGAATGCATCTTATCTGTTCTTTAAAAACTTTTATAGTGAGTCTGTCTAACCTTTTCATGTCCATCTCACAGCACAACTCAGGAGAAGGTGATGCCACCTGCTCATACAGCTTAGTCGAGCCAGTAATGCTAGCTAAAAAGGGTCACGCGCCCACCCGCACTGAACTGCGTCCGCTGCTGTTTCCTCTGTTGACAAACGCTACACCGCGACTTCAAACGGCTGACGCGATGGGCCAGTACCGCCACTTGCTGGAGACCGACCGCGCTGGGGGGCTGTGCTCAGTGTGAGTTCAGACATACAGTGGAGCTCCAGGTACAAGATTCCATACGGACTGTAAAATTACAGTCACAATTTAAATGGACACTATTATCAAATCTCAAAAGCTGCAATTTTTGAAGTACCATAATTTCTTCCACAAACAACAAAATCTCCTGATTTATTCTGCGTAAAAAACAACAGCTAACTACTGTACAAACATGTTTTCAAATGTGATTCTTTGTATTAGTTTGTCAGTTCAGATTACAGTCTTTTTTGTCATGCTGTTGCTGGACGTGTTTAAAATGGCTGAACTTTGAACAGAATTGTATTATTAAAAACAGAAATTGCAATGTTGTAATGTCAAAAGCCCCACAAACTGTGTTCCTGTGGGTCTCTGTTTCAGGATAACAAAGACTTAGAGTATGGAGCTGATCCCAAACAGCCTGTACGACTCCGACCTCGGAAGATGTGAACCTGTCTGACACCACAGTCACCAGGTCAGCGACGAGAAGCGACGCACGGCACGCAAGAAGGAGTGAGTTATAGAACATAGTCTTTATAAAGAAGTGGACTAGTGAGTGCGACGTCACCCACAGCGTTTGGCTCCAGTTCAACGGAAAGCTCATTGAGGGCTAGCAGTTATAGCGGCTAATCTGGATAGCTGAGTTACATATTTGAAATTGGTGGGCGAGTATCATAGCAACCAAAAGCATATCAGGAGCAAAGCTTAACGCTGGTTTGGCAGGGGCAGGCAGACTTAGCAATGCTGATCAATCAAAACTGTTGCTAATTCTAACGGGAGTAACCTCGTGTGAAAGAGGGTGTCTGATGGTTGTTATTAATGTTCATATCTTGGTTTAGGACAAAAACTGTGAATACAAAAACACCGGGCGAGAGAGAGCAGGTTAATATACCAAAATACCAAAATGATAAGCTACTGACAACAGCAGTTGCAGGAGAGCGGTGACAGCTTTTCAATACAAAGTTAATTGGAGCTGATGCTCACTTCCTATTTGGGAACTGTGGGTGGATCGCAGGTTAGCCCTGTCCTTTCTATATATACAGGTTATGGTACAGAGGGTGCAGTTGGCAGTGAACCATTTGATTTCTAGTTGAGCAAGACTAGCGTGAGTGAGTGTTTCATTTTCAAACTGTGAAAGGAGGAAGTGCATATACATCTGTCCAGTTCTTAATAACCGTGTGCTCTCACATGTCTAGTATTCACCTGCATGATTTCTTTATCCATGGTTTCTTTTGGGGACAGAGAAGGTGAAAACCCTATCAGAGCCCTCTCCCAAAGCGTAGTATAGCGAGTCTTACATGCCTCATTCTTACAAGTTTGCCCCCAAGTAATAAAAGGCTTTCCCTGTTTAATTAGATGTAAACAATAAAGATTGACGACAATAGCGCCTTGTTCATGGCTGATGCCAATGCTTCAGAATACAGAGAAATCAATAGTCGATAGTAAGCTAATATTTTGAATACAAATTGAAATATTTTCCTCAAATTGTGTAAATTTCAATTTACTACAAACTGATTCACCCACAGCCCCCTTTTTAACCACAAACCTTTAAGAGAAGCTGTGCATCACATTAGCTGCCCCGGTACTCTCCTTTTGTATTGAAGCTCTTGTGTATGTTCTAGGAGCCAGCAACGACCAAAACAAAGTATTGGTCTTTGCTGGATAGTTTAAGGCTGATAGCTGATACACTAAAAAAGTCTTTCTCAACAACACCATGCAGTGATAATATTTGTCATAAGGGTGTGTATATTACACTTTCTGGGATTTGGCAAATATGGACTAATTATATAAGAAAAAAACGTTGGGGGTTAATGCCAGCATTAATATGCAATATTAATTTTAAAAAAAATTAATAAAAGTGCATTGTTGTGTGTATTTTTTTTAAGAATGTAATGAGTGATTTGTGGTAGTATTCTCCTTGTATATGTTCAGGCATACATCATGGCGGAGACGCTGTAGCTACAGCACAGGACAGAAGAGAGTCTATGTCAAAGAGATTACAGGAGCTTTTTATTGAGGTAACACACACAAATGGACCCCTGCTTCGGACATCCTTAACACCTTTTTTTTTAAGGGCTCTATGCACAGAGTGGCTCTGGAACCTACTCATTTAACGAAAAACACAAAGTAAGAGTTATTTATAATAAAGAGACGTTTGACAATATTTTAGGTTTTTCAAATGTACTTACCCTGTTTGTTGGAGATAATCATGACATAATAAGTAAGGAATTCATAATATAACTATGTTACCTAGCAAACCATGCTGAGCCAAAAACTACCTCCATAATATACACAGAAATTATTATTTGACAAATACAATTAATTAAAAAGATACCTCTTATTATTTTGAAATCATGTGTTTTGTTTTTTTTTTAAGTATCAGGCGAAAAATGTGTGTTTTCTTTTTTACGCGCGGTTTAAAATAGAACTCTTTAGCTTCCTAGTATAATTTTCAACATATTTTTTGTTTCATTTTTTCTTAAATTTTGTTATTCATGATTGGTATAGTATATATATTTCGTTGGTTTTAATAATAAAAACTATTATTTATAATTTACCATAAGCTATAACCCGTCCAACAAAGTTATAAGAATTATTATCAAAACTGTCATATACTGCACTTAATACTGCACGAGGATTTGACAATCACAACATTTAGTATTGACCAGATATAGTATTATATTATATTAATACATTTGGGGGCCAGAGCCTCACGGCAGCTCAACATTAATGTAGTTCAAATGCAGATTTGTGTTATAATTACAGTGGGCGATCTTAATAGAAATATCACCAGGGTTCTTACCCCGCACCACATTTTGTTTTCCCATTGAACCTTTTTTTTGTCTGGAAGTTACCTTTGAAATATTCATGGCACAGCATATACAATGTGATTAATAGAGAAAAAGAAGTGACCGAAAATGACTGATCTGGGGAAGTAAAGTCTAGGAGAGTATGACATCATCACATTTTATTGTCACTGAGGAAAACCATAAAATAAACAATAAATAACAATAAAAAATGCATGTTGCACATGTATTCTCACCTCACATGTTTTCTCAGTACTTCACCTTTTTTTTTTTTTTTTAAGTTCATGACCAAACACATCTAGTACCAACTCACCTGTACATCCTGTAAAGTATTTCAGACAAACCTGCTACCTCACCTGTAGACAGTCTGTAACATTTTAGACACACCTGTACCTCCACCTGTAACATCTGTAATATTTCACCGACACACCTGTGTTTCCCCCCCCCCCCCCTTTCCATAACCTCACCTGTACATCTGCCCTATATTTCAGAAACACCTGTACCTCTCACCCCTGTACATCTGTTAATTATTTTAGGAGACACACCTCTTGTACCTCACCTGTGTACATCTTTATGTAATATTTTAGACAACACCTGTACCTCACCTTGTACAATCTGTAATATTTAGAGACACACCTGTTACTCACCTGTACATCTGTAATAATTTTCTTCACAGACTTAATCTGTGGGAGATGACGAGCTGCCGCGTGTGGAGAATGAAGAACGTTCCTCCTGGACTCTGTAACACAAAGATGACGGATGTCGTTGTGTCGGAGAAACATTCAGGACATTTACCGAGTTCAAAACAGGTCTGCATTCAGTTCCTGGTTTAGACATGTAGTCCTGGTTTAGGATCTGGTTTTTAAAGTCCCATGCTTTAGTTCTTGGTTTTTTAGTTCTGGTTTAGTTAACTGGTTTTAGTTCTGTTTTAGTCTGATTTAGTCCTGCTTTAGATCCTGGTTGTAGTCTAGTTTGTTGTGTTCTGGGTTAATATTGTTATTTAATGCCTGTTTTAGTCCTGGATTAGTCGTGGTTCAGTCTGGAGAACTAAAAAAACCAATAGAATTATTTTTTTTACTTTTTCCATCACATCCCATCTTAAACCCGGGGGGGGGGGCGGCTGGCCTTGTTACTTTTAAATACTTTTTTTTTTCTTTTTTTCATTTCAGTATTTTCTTGGGTGGGAAAGAACTTGAAAACTACAGCAGCCGCTCCCCATGAGACGGCGCGCCATTGGCTTCGTCACAAATGGCCCGTGAGCTCTTCAGCCAATACAGAAGCCTCCATTTCAGATTCCAGCGCCAGCATCATCATCTGATTACTTGTGCTTTCATTTTTCATTTTCTCCTCGGGCGGAGGCGCGATAAGACCCCCCCCTTCCACATGTACGAAGTGACATACTGCCGCAACAAACCTGACTCCAGAAAGTCTCATACAACAACAACACGGCGAACTGCTTTCTTTGATGGTGAGTTATTATTACTTAAAACTAAAACTACTAGTACTATTACTGCTACTACCACTAATACTACTACTGCTGAGTACTACAAGCAAAGCCTAACACCACACAGTACCATTAAGTTAATACAACTACTACAATAACAATATTAGTCTTGTCTGCCCACGTCTAGTCCTTGTTTAGACCGGGATGGTTTAGTCCTGGTTACTCTTGGTTATTACTCTGGTTTAATTCGCGTTAGTCTGCCCAGTCGGCTTAAGTTCTAGCTCATTTAGCCCTAGTTACTCTTAGTTTAGTCAATGGTTTAGTCCTGATTTCATTCCTGGTGTAGTCCTCGGTCCGCGCTATCAGTCCTTGGTCTAGTCTTGGCTTGGGTACTTAGCTTGGGCTAGTCTTCTGGTTCAGTCCCTGGTTCAGCAGTTCAAGTTTAGTCTTGGTTTTAAGGTCCTGGTTTAGTCTTGGTCTAGTCTTGGTTCCTAGTTCCGGTTAGTCGACTGCCTTGCGGTCCAGTCTTGGTCTAGCTCCTGTGTTTGGATTATGGTCTACTCTAGTCCTGGTTTATTACTTGGTTTAGTCCCGATTTCAGTCTTGGTTGGTTTTCTAACATTTCCTGGTATTTCAGGGAGGTGCAGAGACGTTGCCCAAGAAGACCGGGCAAGGAGAACGAGAAAGCGACACGGTTTTTTGACCAACTCATCTCTTCCGCTCTGATCAAACCAGTTCAAGAGGATCACTAAATACCAGCTACTTCTCAACCTGCGTAAGTTTTTTGGCTTTGGCGTACTCATACTAATACTGCCCTTCACTACTACTCGATACTGATACTCACATAACTACCACTATACTAACGCGTGGTGCATTGTGCCTACTACTGTTCTTACAGGAGCCTGCTGGCGTGCGCTGTGAGGGAGCGTTTAATTACGTAAAGCGAGGAGCATTAAAGACTTTTTTAAAAAGAGACTACCGCATCGTGGCATGCGCCTCAGCCACGGAGAGATCCCCAAAAGCAGCCAACTAAGATGCCATAACGAGGACACGCAGCCATGTGTAAGAGGGTAAATTAGAGGAACTGATGATATAATCACAAAGGACTACTAGTAATATCTTAGTTTAATGAACCTACTGTCCTAGGTTAGTAAAGGATGAGATTTTTTTAAAAATTTGTTTTGATTCTCGATGAAGAATGTTTCTAAAGAGGGACTGGATGTGATGCCTCAGCGTCCCCAAAAAGAGCCCAACGATGCCATTGCACGTCAGCATGTTAGAGGGTACTTGCTACTAGCTACTATGAATAATGACAAACTACCTATTATAATTACTACTAAAAGCTACCTGGCTCCTGTTAGGGAGAGACTGAAAATTGTGGCTCTCTAAACCAGCTGTTTATCAAAATTGTGGTGGAATTTGTTGAATTCCTTTATGGTGGTACTTGCAGCTTCAGGTGGTTACTTGGAAGCTCCTTTAGGTTTGTGGATCATACCTTTTTATAGCTTCATTTTGTCCACTTGGTCTGTTCATACTTGTGGATCATTTGTCTAAAAACGGATCAGTGGAAATAAGTATCACCTTGTAGTCACCTTTACAGGTTTGCGTCCTAGGTTAGATCTGGAATAGTACAGCATAGACCTGGTTTAGATCTAGGTGGTACGCCGGAAAGCAAATCTTCTCATCTATATTCATCGGTCTCTCAGGTTTGGAGAGGGTCTGGAGGAGTTATAGTCCTGGTTTAGGTCCTTGGTGAGGTCAGGTTTTTCATCAGAAATGGTTCAGTCCAGGTTTTTAGACAGGTGTAAGCCGACTGGTTTAGCCAGCGGACCGTTATTTTATGGTTTAGCTCTGGTGGTTAGTTCTGGCTTTTAGTCCTGGTTTATTATGGTTTAGCTCCTGGGTTAGTTCTGGTTGTAGTCTGGTTCATGTCTGCTCTGAGATTGACGGGAGGTTCCAATCTTACTGTCTTTTCAGGCACTGTTTGCCCTTCCAGGTTTGAGAAGGGTCTGCGATGCTCTGAGATTTAGTCCTGGTTCAGGGGCTGAAGGTCCTCTCTCACTGTCTTTTCTCCTGTCTCAGCTGTCACTCACCTTGTCTCAATATGTCTCTACCTGACAACGTCTACTACCCGTCGCCCTCACTGTCTCTTCACTGGTACTGCCTCAGGTCATGGAGGAGGGAGGTGGGTCGGAGAGGTCCAGGGGGAGGAGAGGTGCTCCTTCAGGATTCATTCTTGGTCTGGGAAAGCCGGAGCCGAAGTCGCTGATCCGAAAAGGGGCGAGACCAGAGGACCGACAACCTGTTTCTGTTTGAGTTGTCGCTGATCTTTAGCTAAAGAGATGAAGGACTCCTCTGGTACGCAACCAAGTACCTGTACAAGATGCAGAATCAGGGTAAACTGATACTACTGCCATTTAGACCAAGTACCTGTACACGAGCAGACTCAGGGTAAAGAGTACTACTAATACTATTACTGCTACTACTTGCATTTAGACCAAGTACCTGTATAAGAACAGATCTCAGGGTAATAATAATACAGACTAATACTATTAAGGTACCTACTACTGCGTCCTGATACTACTAATAAGTACTATACTATAATGATATACTACTGCGTTTAAAGACCAAGTACCTGCACAAGAGCAGACTGAGAGTAAAGTACTTATAACTAAAACTGCTATTGCTTTGCTTTTGCTACTGCAACTATCTACTGAGTGGTAGACAATTACCTGTACAAGAGCAGACAGAAGGTAAAGTACTACTACCAATTATACTACTGCAACTATGCTACTACTGCATTTAGACCAAGTACCTGTATAAGGAGCAGACTCCAGGTAAAAATACTACTATAATACTATTACTGTACTAACTACTGCGTTAAAAAACTAAGTACCTGCCACAAGAGCAGACTGAGAGTAAAGTACTACTTACTAATACTACTACTGCTACTACTACTCCCACTGTGATAAGACCAAGTTACTTGTTACAAGAGCAGGCTATGAATAAGTACTATTGCTAATACTACTCATACTACTACTGCTAATAAAGTGATAAGCAGACTGAGGGTAAGTAGTGCTATACTACTAGCATAATACTACTCTTTTGTTCATTTTTGGACAGCAAAAGATGTCACTTTTCTAAAGGTTGATTTATCGCTCAGTCCGCTCTGCTGTGATGCTTCGATCAGTCGGTTTCAAGTATTCGACTCCTGATCCAATGAAACACAATATCATACTGAAAATCGTGTACTACTTTCAGAAGCACATATGAATGGGTTTTGTCCAGTTTACTAAATACAATGACCAGAAAAGTACTACTAATACATCCTTATTATATTAATGTATGAATGTATTATATTAATCTCTTTTGTTACTTTCAAAGGCCTAAGTTGTGTTGGTTGTGTCGTCTCTTGTCAGACGTCAGAGCTGGGTGTGACGGAGCACATTGAAGGAGACCCCTGTAAGTTTGGCTCTGTGGGTCGGAAGAACTCCAACCTTCAGACAACAAGACTGTGTCAAGGTACTCTGCAAATACTACTGTTGCTACAGTTACTGCTACTACTGCTACTACTGCCTACTGCTGCGACTCCTGCTACTACTATTACTACTGCTGCTACTATTATAAATACTACCACAGCTACTATTATTAAAACAACAAACACTGTGCTCAAGGCACTCTATGCAAATACTACGAGCTCCTACTAATACTGCTACTCCTACTACAACTGCGGCTGATACTACTGCTACTATTACTGCTACTACTGCTACTACACGACTACTATTACTACTACTACTGCTGCAACTATTACTGCTACTACTACTACTACTATTATAAATACTGCTTCTGGTACTATTACTGCTACTGGCTACTGCTACTGCTACTATTACAAATACTACTACTGCTACAATTACAAATCTACAATTACTGTAAACATGGTTAGTACTAGTTATATACCGTATATTATACTATATACTTAAAGGTATCTGATTTCAAACCATCAGAGTCAAAGAAAAACATGTTTTCGTTTGAACTGTTAGCCCCGCCCCACTCAGCTCCTGTGTTGCTGTGATATTGCACCATGACACAACAAACAGCTCTCTGGGATAGTGTCAGCCAGTGTTTCCTTACAGTTCTCAATCTCTGACTACTTTCCTTTGTGTCACTCTAAAACTCATGCCAATGTGTTGGTTATGTAAGGCTGCGTCTCTGGAGCTAAAAAGGAGTGGGTTCGCAGTATCAGACAGGTGACCAGGAGAGGAGAAAGGTCACCTGAGGGGAGCCCTGAGAGCCATCCCCCTGCCCAAGACCACACAACCCCACGCTGGGGAGACAGAGGAGTATCAGCCGGAGGAGTACACCCAAAAAACACACACAAAATACACACATTACTACCCAAGAGCCCCAAACCACACTAGAGAGGCAGTATGTTTCTTCTTTTGCGTATCAGCCGGAGGTACACCCCAACAACACACACACTTCTACGCCCAAGACCCCCAACTCTAAACTAGAGAGGCAGAGGAGTATCAGCCGCAAGTACATACAAGTACACGTACAGGAGAGACGCCCAAAAACACCTGATTTAATCTTCCAAAAAAGACCAGTGAGGAATGGGAGATGCTTTCACTATTAGTCCTGGTTTAGTCTGTTTTAGTCTGGTCGAGTCCTGGTTTAGTCCTGTTTAGTCCTGGGTCTAGTCATGGTTTAGTCTGGTTTGTTCTGGTCTAGTCCTGTTTTAGTTCTGGTTCTAGTCCTGTTTTAGTTTGGTCTAGTCCTGTTTTAGTTCTGGTTCTAGTCATGTTTTAGTCCTGTTGTAGTCCTGTTTTGGTTCTGGTTTAGTCTTTTTTAGTACTGGTTCTAGTCATGCTTTAGTTCTGGCCATAGTCCTGTTTTAGTTCTAGTCTAGTCCTGTTTTATTCCTGGTTTAGTCCTGTTTTAGTCCTGGTTTAGTCCTTTTTAGTCCTGGTCTAGTCCTGTTTTTAGTTCTGGTCTAGTCCTGTTTAGTCTAGCTGTTTTGGTCCTGGTTGAGTTCTTGTTAGTTCTTGTTAGTCCTCTTTTAGTCCTGGGTAGTCCTGTTTTAGTCCGGTTTAGTCCTGTTTTAATCCTGGGTCTTTAGTCCGTGTTGTAGTACGGGTCTAGTCCGGTCTCATCGTCATATATGCTCATGTATTGTACAAAGGACTAGATCTCGACAGTGGCGTTTAGTCCCTTCTTTAGTCCTTATCTAGTCCTGGTACGAGTCCAGGTTAGTCCTAGTCTGGTCATATATTCTCTTGTATATTCTCCACAGAGAGACCAGGGAGGACGCAGACAGCCTGGGAGATGCCAGCTCTCAGCCCGACAACTGTGTCCATCGCCTCCAGAACCTCGCAGAACACGGCCGACAGCGACAAGGTCAGAGTTCTGTGAATCGTTTGAATCAATATTTAGTTTTTTAAATGAAAGGGTTTAATCGTGAACGATCTGGGGAGCCATGTTTTAGGCATATGTGCTTTAAAGGTGCACTATGTAACTTTTCACGTAGAGGGTTTGCCACCTTATCGTTCTCTATGGAGATGTCATTACTTAACCTAGAATGTTCCAGAACACTTAATGCTACAAGCACAACAATAACATCTCCATGGAGACAAGAAAAGTTACAAAGCACACTTTTAAATTACAAACATACAATGTTATTGCAATATATTATATTGAGTACAAGGGTGAAATTATAGTAATATTTTGGTGGTTATAGTAGTATTGAGCTGTGAGAGAAAAGACTGTATAAGTTACTACTAAAGTATTACGATAAATAATTAAGTGTTAGTATGAACCTCTGCACTGTACTTGTATATTTGTTTTTGTATTAGATGTAGTATCTCTGGGTACTGCAGGGTGGAGGAGTTCTTGTATTTTGTAATATTGTGACACGGGCTGGAAGCAGTTTACTGCAGTAGTTAATAATAGTAGTGTTTGCATTGCCTTTTGTATTTTAATAGTATAGTATTTGTAAGTACTTTTACAGTCTGAGGCTGGGGTGGGTCTTTAAGTAAGCAGTAGTTTAGTAGTTTATAGTGGTAGTAGTAGTGTTTGTAGTATTTGTAGTACGTGAGTTTGAGGTGGGGGGCTGTTAGGGAGGGTGTGTGTTTGAGTACTACCGTCAGTAGTAGTAGTTGTAGTAGTATTTGCACAGTACTTGAGGTGGGGGCTGTCACTGGAGGGTGTCTTTCTGATTATACACTAGTTTGTAGTAGTAGTATCGTATTTGCAGTTTTTTGAGACGGGGGCTGTCACTGGAGGTGTAAGTATCTGATTAGCTGCAGTACTTTGTAGTAGTAGGAATTGGATTTGCTGTACTTTGAGACGGGGGCTGTCACTGGAGGGTGTGCTTCTGATTACTGCAGTAGTTGTAGTAGTAGTAATTGGATTTGCAGTATTTGAGGCAGGGGGCTCACTATACACGGGAGGGTGTGTTTCTGATTACTGTAGCTGTTTGTAGTAGTAGTAATGTATTTGCAGTACTTGAGGTGGGGGCAGTCATAGTCATGGAGGGTGTGTTTCTGATTACTGCAGTAGTTTGTCGTAGTAGTAAATTATATGTGCCGTACTTTGGGCGGGGGCTGTCACGGAGGGGTGTGTTTCTGATTACTGCAGTACTTTGTAATAGAAATAATAATATTTGCAGTACTTTGAGGCGGGGGCAGTCACTGGAGTGTGTGTTTCTGATACTGCAGTAGTTTGTAGTAGTAGTAGTCATATTTGCAGTACTTGAGGTGAGGACGTCAATGGAGGGTGGTGTTCTGATTACTGCAGTAGTCAAGTAGTACGTGTTTGTGTAGTAGTATATCATATGGGCAGTACTTTGAGACGGGGGCTGTCCACTGGAGGGGTGTGTTTCTGATTACTACAGTAGTTAGTAGTAGTAGTAGAATCATATTTGCAGTACTTGAGGTGAGGGCTGTCACTGGAGGGTGTGTGTTCTGATTAACTGCAGTAGTTTGTAGTAGGGGTAGTAATCGTATTTGCAGTACTTGAGGTGGGGGTTAGTCACTGGAGGGTGTGTTTCTGATTAACTGCAGTAGTTGTAGTAGAAATAATCATATTTGCAGCACTTTGAGGCGGGGGCAGTCACTGGAGGGTCACTGTGTTTCTGTTTGATTACTGCAGTAGTTTGTAGTAGAAATAAATCATATTTGCAGTACTTTGAGGCGGGGGGCAGTCACTGGAGGGTGTGTTTCTGATTACTGCAGTAGTAGTTTGTAGTAGAAATAATCATATTGCCGTGACTTTGAGGCGGGGGGGGGGGCAGTAGTTTTGGGTCCTAATCATATTTGCAGTACTTTGCGGCGGGGGGCAGTTGCAGTCACTGGAGGGTGTGTTTTCTGATTACTGCAGTAGTTGTAGTAGAAATAATCATATTTGCAGTACTTTGAGGCGGGGGGCTGTCACTGGAGGGGGTGGTTGATTTCTGATTACTGCAGTAGGTTTGTAGTAGAAATAATCATATTGCAGTACTTTTGAGGCGGGGGCAGTCACTGGAGGGTGTGTTTGGATTACTGCAGTAGTTTGTAGTAGAAATAATCATATTTGCAGTACTTTTGAGGCGGGGGGCAGTCACTGGAGGGTGTTGTTTTCTGAGTACTGCAGTAGTTTGTAGTTAGAAATAATCATATTTGCAGTACTTTGAGGCGGGGGGGGGCTGTCACTGGAGGGTGTATTTCTGATTACTGCAGTAGTTTGTAGTAGAAATAATCATATTTTGCAGTACTTTGAGGGCGGGGGGCAGTCACTGGAGGGTTGTGTTGTGATTACTGCAGTAGTTTGTAGTAGAAATAATCATATTTGCAGTACTTTGAGGCGGGGGTGGAGGCTGTCATGGAGGGGGGTGTGTTCTGATTACTGCAGTAGTTTGTAGTAGAAATAATCATATTTGCAGTACTTTGAGGCGGGGGCAGTCACTGGAGGGTGTGTCTGGGTTTAGCTGCATTACATCAGCTCTGTCTGGAGCAGCACATGTCAAACAGGGACTTTCCTCGCCTCTATAAAATCATACACACTAAAGGACTCTACACAGCCTTTCAGAAGGTAAAAAACGCTCTTTATTTATTCAGTATTTCAGTTTAACTTATGTTTTATATTTGAATTATTTTGATCAGCTGATCTCAAGAAAACCACCACAATAATGAAAGGTCATATATGCTACACAAAATTGAACCTTGAAATTAAAGCATGTTATAATGTTACCTCTTCAAACATACGTGGAGTTGTGTTTTGTTGTCATTCACACATGTTTGAGTGGTCAGCCTTTTTAGTACCCTGTTTAGTCTCTAAAGCTGAAAAATGCTCTGTTCCACCCCTGTCATGAAGTGATGTAGTGGTAGTTTTCAGATGAACAGCTTATTTTATCTTTATTTCAGTAAGAGATTGGGCTGAAATGTTTTCACCAAATGATTCTATTGAAGGTGTGTGGAGTTTAAAAAACACAGTGGAGCACTTCCTGTTTTACTATATGACAGGTGCCTGGTTTAGACCTGGTTTAGACTGGAATAGTCCTGTTATAGACCTGGTTTAGACCTGGAATAGTCCTGTTATAGACCTGGTTTAGACCTGGAATAGTCCGTATAGTCCTGGTTTAGACCTTGAATAGTCTGTTATAGACCTGGTTTAGACCTGGAATAGTCCTGTTATAGTCTGGGTTTGGACCTTGAATAGTCCTGTATAGTCCTGTTTCAGACTTGAATAGTCCTGTTATAGTCCTGTTTCAGACCTTGAATAGTCCTGTTATAGACCTGGTTTAGACCTTGAATAGTCCTGTATAGAGACCTGGTTTAGACCTGGAATAGTCCTGTTATAGTCATGGTTTGGACCTTGAATAGTCCTGTTATAGTCCTGTTTCAGACCTTGAATAGTCCTGTTATAGTCCTGTTTCAGACTGGAATAGTCCTGTTATAGTCCTGGTTTAGACCTTGAATAGTCCTGTTCTAGACCTGGTTTAGACCTGGAATAGTCCTGTTATAGTCCTGGTTTGGACCTTGAATAGTCCTGTTATAGTCCTCGTTTCAGACCTTGAATAGTCTGTTATAGTCCTGTTTCAGACCTTGAATAGTCCTGTTATAGACCTGGTTTAGAGCTGATGGTACTTGGTGTGAAGAGTTTGGGAGAATCCAGCCAGTGTGAACACAGCTGGTTCACATTTAAAGGGACACTCCTCAGTCCTGTGGGGACTCTGTCTGTCAAACTATTTTACACAGAAACTGTTCTGCTGCAGTTTATGACAAAATATTTGCACAGTTTGAAGTCATCTGTCAGAGATGCTATTTGTTTTGGAGATTTTGATCATTTTGCACAAAACTAATGGGACTAAATACAATGTTTAAGGAGAGTTTATTGCCACTTAAAATTTATTTCTCAGAGCAGGTGGTTGTACTTATACTTGTCTACTTGTGACAGGTGGTATTACTTATACTTGTGTACTTGTATTGCAGTTATCGGGGGGCTTGGAGCAGGTGGTAGTACTCATACTTGTGTACTTGTATTGCAGTTATTGGGGGGCTCGGAGCAGGTGATAGTACTCATACTTGTGTACTTGTATTGAAGTTATCGGAGGGTCAGAGCAGATGGTAGTACTCATACTTGTGTACTTGTATTGCAGTTATCAGGGGGGCTCGGAACAGGTGACAGTATTCATACTTGTGTACTTTTATTCCAGTTATCGGGGGGCTCAGAACGGGTGGTAGTACTCATACTTTTGTACTGTATTGCAGTTATCGAGGGGGCTCGGAGCAGGTGGTAGTACTCATACTTTTGTACTTGTATTGCAGTTATCGGGGGGTTCAGAGCAGGTGGTAGTACTCATACTTGTATTGCAGTTATCGGGGGACTCAGAGCAGGTGGTAGTACTCATACTTGTATTGCAGTTATCGGGGGGCTATGAGCAGGTGGTAGTACTCATACTTGTATTGCAGTTATCGGGGGGTCAGAGCTGGTGGTAGTACTCATACTTTTGTACTTGTATTGCAGTTATCAAGGGGCTCAGAGCAGGTGGTAGTACTCATACTTGTGTCCTTGTATTGCAGTTATCGGGGGCTCAGACCAGGTGGTAGTAATCATACTTGTGTACTTGAATTGCAGTTATCGGGGGGTCAGAGCTCGTGGTAGTACTCATACTTTTGTACTTGTATTGTAGTTATAGAGGGGCTTGGAGCAGGTGGTCGTACTCATACTTTTGTGCTTGTATTGCAGTTATCAAGGGGCTCAGAGCAGGTGGTAGTACTCATACTTGTGAACTTCTATTGCAGTTATACGGGGGGTTCAGAGCAGGTGGTAGTACTCCATACTTGTATTGCAGTTATCGGGGGGCTATGAGCAGGTGGTAGTACTCATACTTGTATTGTAGTTATCAAGGAGCTCAGAGCAGGTGGTAGTATTCACTCTTTTTGTACTTGTATTGCAGTTATCTGGGGGCTCGGAGCAGGTGGTAGTACTCATACTTTTGTACTTATATTGCAGTTATCGAGGGGCTTGGAGCAGGTGTAGTACTCATGCTTATGTACTTGTATTGCAGTTTATCAGGGGGCTCGGAGCAGGTGGTAGTACTCATACTTGTGTACTTGTATTGCAGTTATCGAGGGGCTCGGAGCAGGTGGTAGTACTCATACTTGTGAACTTGTATTGCAGTTATCGGGGGGTTCAGAGCAGGTAGTAGTACTCATACTTGTATTGCAGTTATCGGGGGGCTCAGAGCAGGTGGTAGTTCTCATACTTGCGTACTTGTATTGCAGTCATCGGGGGGGGGGGTCAGAGCTGGAGTGGTAGTACTCATACTTTTGTACTTGTATTGCAGTTATCGGGGGGGCTCAGAGCAGGTGGTAGTACTCATACTTGCTGTACTTGTATTGCAGTTACCGGGGGGCTCAGAGCAGGTGGTAGTACTCATACTTGTATTGCAGTTATCGGGGGGCTCAGACCAGGGTGGTAGTACTCATACTTGTGTACTTGTATTGCAGTTATCGGGGGGCTCAGACCAGGTGGTAGTAATCATACTTGTGTACTTATATTGCAGTTATCGGGGGGCTCAGAGCAGGTGGTAGTACTCATACTTGTGTACTTATATTGCAGTTATCGGGGGGCTCAGAGCAGGTGGTAGTACTTCTGGATTTTACCACGTCTCTCACTGGGGAGCTCAGTGTGAAGTGTGGCCAGACGGTGGAGAGCTGTTGGAGCGGTCGGCAGAGAGACCAGGCTGGTGCCTGATCCGGACCACAGACCAACAAACCCCACAGGTACTTTTACTAATAATACAAATACTACTACTGCTACTACAACTACTACTACTGCTGCTACACAACTACTACTACTACTATTACTTCTACTACTACTAATAAAGCTGTTTCAACTAGGCAGTTGATTGATAAGTTGACCGCTGATATGCTAAAAAGTATAATTGAACTGGTCTGTCTCTACTACTGATACACTATAAATGGTCCCCTGGTCCCAATACTACTGCTAGTACTACTACTTTAACTGCTTACTACTCAAAGTGCAACAGTAATATATGATCCTGTTGTTTTCAGGAGGGTCTGGTGCCAATGAGCGCCCTCTGCCTGTCACACTCCCACAGTGCGCCCGACATGGAGGGCCTGGTTCCACCCTCCACCGCCTCCACCTCCTCCACACCTCTCCCCCAGGTAGCACAGCGCCCTCTACAGCCAACGCAGGGTCACACATGGGGGAGCACAGCACCCTCTCCAGGCGGGCCACACACACCTGCAACAGTAACGGCTCAACTGCTTTGACCGCCGGGAATTCAACCAGCAACTCCAGAGGTGAGAGATGAAACTTTGATTGTGATTTATGATTTTAATCAGATGTATTCTGCAAAATCAACTTTTCATAGCTGTATTTGGAGTGAATCTTGCATGTTTTAATCGCTTATTTTCAAGGCGCCATATCACTGATCAGCCCCCCAGTTTCACCTCCACCATTACACGCCCACTGTGGCATATTTACTTCGCTCTCCAATTTTATTTCTTAATCTGCGATAAGCGTAGGATTTACAAAATGAAAAAAAAATATGCTGCTCACTACCGTGATCTGCAGCTATCAATAGGAGGGGTTGACAGCGGCGCTTTGTTACGACATTTACACCGACATCAGCTCCTTGTCGTTTTCTAACACAGAAGTCAGCAGACTTGTTACGTTTTTTTTAGATCAATACTTTAATTTAAAATGTCCAAATTATACGAGTCAGCAGGTGTCATAGATTATAACAATAGAGCACACATAAGCACAATATGTCTGCTTTAAACTTTACATTATCTGCCGTCAGAACTAACCTGTAGGTGAAGAATAGACTTATTTTCACTTATATAATGTTTTGTAATGTTTTTAAAGGAGACATATTCTGTAATATTAACTTTTAAGAGATTTTATTGTTATAATTGTTGCATTTAGAGTGAGTCATACACGTTTGAATGATCTCATTCAAGCCATTGCTCCAAAAATCCCCCTCTTCACCAGAGAAGTCTCTCATTGAAGGGAGCTGCAGCGCTGTTGTGTTTCTTTGGTGAAAGAGGAGGCCTCGGGGTGAGATCATAGGCTTGTTTAAGATGAGCGAGGGCGGGCGCAGATGATCTCGTGAGAGCGAGGCCGACGCAGGCCGTGTCTCAAACTCAAAAACCCAAAGTGCCTCAAATGCGCTGCTCGAACGGGGCATTTAAGTCGGGCAGTACTTCGACCCGCACTTCGAACAGTACATGGAACGGTGCATTTGGTGAATTGGGACACGGCCGCAATTTTTGAGCGAGGCGAGCGCAGCAGCTCTCCACCGACTGCGGCCGCCTGCATGGACTACAAGCACTTAAAGCATGATGGGAAATGATGTCCTGTCACACGTGCATTGACAGCTGATTGGGTCAGAAACGTGACGCCCTGACGCACGGCGCCTCCTCCTCCAACTTTACACAAACTACTGCCACATATTTGATATGGACATATGTTTAAATGTGACTGAAAGTGTCCAGGCCGTTCTCAGATATGAATCACTTTAAACAAATGCAATATAATTACAATCTGTTAAAGTGAAATAAATGTTAAAGGTTCACAGCAGTTGTGTTTTTATTGTTTTAACAAAGTAAGTAACGGCACAGTTACTTTGCCTAGTAACTAGTTACTTCTCCCAAAAAGTAACTGAGATGGTAACTCAGTTACTTTTTGGGAGACGTAACTTGTAACTATAACTAATTACATTTTTGAAGTAAGATGCCAACACTGCTGATGAGTGACGACTGATTTAGGGACCCCAATAGAGAAATAAAAGACCAGGATCATGTAGAGTACAAACATTGACGAGTCTGACAGAAGCAGTTACAGAGAGAGGGGCGACGTTTTTGGGGGTGATGGAGCTGAAAGCGCAGGTTAGCTCTGTCCATATATACAGTCTACAGTTTAAAGCTGAGCAGGGACAGCCTCCAGTTTGTGCTGAAGGGTTTTAGATCAATATTGCAATTAAAAATCTCCAAAATATACATAATACGTCTCCTTTAAAGCCAGATTTTGAGGGACAGAATGAGCTCTTATATCTTCCTTAATGCAGTGACATTTTTAGATTGTTTAGATTTTTTTGTAACTGTCCCTGATATCATAATTTGTGTAGGAAATGGCTTATCATAAATGTTTTGACAGCAGTCCTTGTCCAGGTACAGTCTGTTTATGTCTACTTATCGCATTTTTGTGAATATAAATGTTTAGTTTTGGAGGAAGCCATGTTGGAATCTTTAATGGACCACCTGGGTCAAACAGGAAGTGACATCACACCAACACACAGGAAGTGCACAGAGTTAGGGGCACTTTTAGACCTGATCATTATCACTGTTGTTAAGACCAGTGATTTTCCCCTTAGTTATGCATTATAATCAGGGCTGTAATAATGATCAAACTTTGGAAGATGGAAATTTAAGTATATTCATGTTGTGTCTTTAAAAACATTTGATCTGTGTCAGTCTGTGAGACCCAGACTAGACATTAACATGTGTGAAGCTCTGTCTCCATCCCACAAGAAACTCGTTGTTGTTCTACCTGTCTAAGTGTAAAAGTTCATTATCTCATGGGTGTGAAACTAAAGTCACTCTGCTTTGAAATGTATGTAGCATTGTCATTCTGGTATAAAATAGCCAGAGCTCAGATGCTCGGGGTGGAACTTGGGGTGAGAGTTGGAGACGGGGGTTGAGACTGAAACAGACTAGAACTGAGACTGGAACTGAGACTGGGGGAGACGCCGAAAGGCTGCCAGTCTGTGGCCCTGTCCTGTCTGTATCTGCTGTAACAAAGCATAAACCTTTTTTCTGTATTTCAAAACTCACCGAGCTTCGCAAATGAATTACTTTTCATGGAGAATTGTAATGTTTTCCACAACAGGTAGAATAGGTAACTTTTTGGAGGTGGTACATCATGGAAATTGGAATTTCCCCACTGTGGGACTAATAAAGGCATATCTTATCTTATCTTAATTGAAAGTTAAAACTATACTTTAAAACATTTTCTATGGAGACAGATAAGTTTTATGCCACAAGAGATAGGTTTGTGGAGATGCAGGCCCACCCAGAGTAAGGATGGATGTTTTTCAATAAAACATAAAGTTTTGCAATAAAACTCAATCAAATGAAAAAACACATTATTTATTTTTGTATTTTTTTATGTTTTAGGCTTAAGCTTTAAAGGGCCATATTATTCTATTTTCTGATCTATGTTATGTTTTCACATAACAAACATACCTGGAGTTGTGTTTTGTTTCATTCACATTTTTAACACACAAACCCTGCATATTAGGCTGAGTTCTTATCTCAGACAGAAAACACCTTGTGATGTCATATTGTAATAATAATTTTTTTTAAAATGTTATATTGTGTTTTTAAACTCCATACACCTTCACTAGAACCACTGAAAACTACCACTGCATGATATCACAAGGTGGAAAAGAGCATTTTTAGCTTTTGGAGATGTGGCATATTAATAATGCAGGGTTACTCAAAAACATGTGTGAATGAAACAAAACATAACTCCAGGTATATTTGTTAAGTGTAATATAATGCATAATATAGGTCCTTTAATAGCATTGGATTTTGAAAGCATTAGTTTGTTTTTTTAAAAGTCTTGTCTGGGTTCATAAACTATATTATTAAAAGGTGCGATTGATCAGTATGGCGGTTGAAAAAATCTCTGGAAAATGTGAATTCTTGTATTGTATTGTGGGGTAGAATATCAACTATTCTTTAAAAGCTGTTTTCCAAATTGGAGGTTTTATGACAGTAAGGTATTTCCTGGTTTAGGTTGAGAGTGAGATTCCTGCCTGTGGAGAGACTGAGCTCCTTCAGGCTAAATGTCATTAGTCCAGAACAGGATTTGTCTGTTTAAAACGACTACACGCTGACGTCTTCTTCCTGTGTCTCTGTGCATTATTTAGTCTCACTTCCTGCTTCCTTCTCTACTCTTATGTTATAGACCTCGTTTAGACCTGACTAAATTCTGGTACAGACCTGATTTAGTCCTGATTAGTGTTGTTATTATACTAAAATTCTAAAACTAGAACTCAATTTCAATACTAAGGAATAGACTCAATACTCGATACCGACTCCAATACCACGATGATACATCTGTAAATCTATTAAATAAAAAACCCTCCTTTCTTTAGACAATAGAATGTGATTTTAACATTAAATGGTTATTTACCACATGGCCTTATATCTGTGTAATCCCTTAGTGTCCAGGTAGGTTCCATAATTCCACAATTTTATACTCCCACTCACTCCTATTCATAACGTTTGTACATCTCTCTAGTTCCTACGATGATACCTTTGTAGATTACATTTCTATATAGAATGATGTATACTTCTGTAATAATACTTTTACTTGATTTTTTTGAGTACTTTCTGTGTGTTTTTTCATGTTAAAACTGAGTAGGGTTATTTACCGGTCAAGCATACCTTTCCATTCATTATTTTTTACCTCCTCTGCTCCGTGGGGGGTCTCCCTTAAAAAGGACTTCCTGGTAAGCCCCTCCTCCTGGGTGACCTCACTATCTCACTCTGTCACTGTCTCCTGCGTAATCTCTAGTCTCGACCTCTCAGTTTTGGTTTGTTTTGGGTTTGCCGGATTGGCGTGGTGTCGTTTCTCTTGTCTATGCTGTTGCGATGCGTGGGGACAGGGAAAAAGGTGTATGCTGGGATCCCTCGGTGGTTCGGACTTGGGTTTTTAAACAAAGAGTTGAAGGTAAGGTGAGTTTGAGACCGACCGGAGGAACTGGTTAATGAACAACGATTCAACCAGGGAATCTAGGCAAAAATGCTTTCACAGTAATCTAAGTATCTTGGTACTTTAAGCTAAGTTTGTGCAGATTTACATGATTGATTTTTGGATTTCATTTGAAAAAAACAAGACTGAATGAGAGGGTGTGTGTCCAAACTTTCGACTGCTTGTTTATGTATTTGGGGTTATATGTATATATTTTATTTTTATGAGAACAATCCTTGTAACCCATGTGCTGATTTAGTAATGTGGAGTACGTAATCAATAGGGTATTTGTATATATCCAACATTTTCATATATTTGATTTTTGGGTCAAAACCTCATTAGATTTCGTGTGACCTTAGAGACCAATTTTTTACATTTAATGCTATAGTATGTAACTTTTTGCAGGTGGCACATTGCTTTTATCATTCCAGGGAAATAGTTCAAGTTTTAAAAATATACTTCGGAACCTTTCTCCATGGAGGATAGATAAGTGTCATGCCATGCTGTGGAATATTACAGCCAAAGGAACACCATTTTTTCATGGAAACAAGCAGGAGAAGGTGCTACTTGAGGCCAAATAAGAGTCAGTTTGTGGAGATGCAAGCCCCTCCACAACAAGGATGCTTTTCCGGTTTTGGTTGTTCTAAGTTTTTCTATGTCTATTTTTTGGGTAAAAAGTTACATACTGTGGCCTTTAATCTCGTGTTTTTTTCTCCTCAGACTCGGTGTTCAGCTCTGATGGATCTGGACTCTCCAGACCAGTCCTCACAGTGAGTACAAACTGATTTCATTCAGCTGTCCTAGTTTTTTCCAAGTATTTTCATTTAAATGAACTTTATAAGGCCTGATCTCACTTGTTTCGCTCCCTTCAGCTCCAACGTCCCCCACGGTGTATGGAGTGAGCAGTCCAACAGGGGGCGCTGTGGGCTCTCCAGGTCCCAAACGCAGTGGATCTGGCACCGGCAACACACTCAAGGCAAGACTCTTTTTTTAAAATTTAAAATCAGGATTCAGTTTCACATTTTAAATGCGTCCAAGAAATTCACATCTGAGAGAGACTGAAATCTGAACTTTATACTATGCAAGAACCCCATGTATTTCCCAGAACATGTTTGTAGATGTCTAACTACAGGGTTAGCAGCTTTTACACAGAATAAGACCACATGGAGACACTGGGAGGGCATCTGACACATGGGGACATTTCAGAACATGTTTGTAGAGGTCTATAAATAAACTGCAGACTTTGTGAATTAATAACTGTCCATTTCTTTTCATTAGCGCTGGTTGACAAGTCCAGTTCGGAGGCTGAGTCAAGGCCAAAGCTGATGGACAGAAAAAAACTCCAATCAGGATGAGGAGGCGGGACAACAGAGCAGAGACCACGCCCCTCAATGCAAATTCACAAGCAGTAACGACATTTTGGACATTGGCTATTTTGAATCTCAAGTATTAAATTAAACTAGATTTAACCAAGCTATTTTGCAGAAGAAGCTCGTAAGGAAGACTCGGTGCAGAGCGGAGGAGAGGGAGGAGCCTGAAGAGGTAGGGCTCCGACCCTCTTGCCCCCTCCCATGCAGATCATCAAGGACCCCAACAACCAGAGGTACAGAGAGATCAGGAGGTCTAACCCACAACATCAGGATAACCACTCCAGCCACAGTAAACACAGGGAGGACATGCACACTCCCAGTCAGAGAGATCAGGAGTCTAACCCACACCCTCTTTCCCCCACAGGCTTTAGATTCAGACCAAGGCTCCAACGAATCAGACACGGAGCAGAGGAAATAAAGCGCTCAGGGGAGGATGCTAAGATTTTCACCAATAAAAAGCATGATTAAAATGGCTCATTTCTAGTCTGACGTCTGTGCTGTTTCAGGTTTGTGGTGAATGAAATGGTCAAATCAGAAAAGGACTACGTGAAAGACCTGGCTGTTATTGTAGAGGTGAGAGGAGTACTCTTTAAAGGAGCTGTACCTGATTTGTACCTTTTTAAAAATGAAAAACAGAACTAGTTCATTTTAACAGTCTGTCGTGGTCCAAAGTTATTCCTCACTTAGCTTATTGTATTCAGAGCATCCTAATTATTCCACCACAACGAGTTTATAAGGCTTTTCCACAACTTTCAGAGGCCATCACTATAAAGTTAACATGCTAACCGTTGCACTTCTTGATTCTAAGACAAGAAACGGTTTATAAATAGATGCAGGCAGTACACAGTGACTTATTTTTGACCTCAAGAGCTGCTTATACAATAAATCTGTACGGGGGCAAGAACCACATTTTTGCTCAAATACCAGTACATGGGAAAAAAGATCAAGTACAGAACCTTTATTAAAGGGATTATATGTGGTTTATAGAGGGCCTTTATATAGCTTTAAATAAGCAGTATTTTAATTATGGATAAATTTGTTTTTAGGGTTTTATGTCTGCCTGGAGGTTCGAGGGATTCCTGAGGACCATGAGGGGGAAAGGACAAGATGTGTTTGGCCAACATCCAGCAGATCTATGAACCTGGCACAGAGAGTAAGGGCTTTTTTTTTTTTTTCACACTTACACTAGCTTTATTATGATGTAGCGTTCTAGAGTAGGAAGTAGCGAAGTCATTTAAAAATATTAATGCATCAAATTTGTATAGTGGGTTACAGGCATTATTCATTCACTCCACACCAGACTGACAAAAAAAGTGAGGCTGCCAATCTGCGCCATCGACCCCCTCAGACCACCAACACTCACCCACACATTTCATACTAGGCAATGGGTTTTGAAGTGTCTTGCCTAGGGACACAATGACAGGTTGCACTAGAGCCACTGGCCCCCCACTGTCACACATGTACGCCCCCTTCAAATAAAATGAATCTACTCTAATCTAATTTAATTTCTAAGGAGGTTCAGCCTCTGAACCATTGCCAAAGTGGTACGGTGTGCCTGTTATGACAGTAGCTGAATGGTGAGGGAATCCACATGGGTTATTCAGAGGAACCTAACTAAACGTTTTTGTTTTACCATGCTAAAGTTTCTTCCTGGTGGAGAGCTGGAGCAGAGTGTGTCCCAAAAAACCATGACCTCCTCGCTGACCTTCTTCATCAGACATGTGAGCCTCACGTGACTCTTTTTAGACCTGGTTTAATCCCGGTTTAGTGTTGGTTCAGCCGTGGTTTTAGGTCTGGTTTCGTCCTGGTTTAGTCCTGGTTTAGGCCTTATTTAGTCCAGGTTTAAGACCTAGTTTAGTCCAAGTTAGGCCCTAGTTTAGTCCAGCTTTAGGCCTAGTTAAGTCCAGTTTTTAGACCCTACTAAGTCAAGGTTTGGGTTGTAGTCCAGGCTGTAGACACTAGTTTCGGCCAGGTTTGGACCCTAGTTTAGTTCAAGTTTAGACCCTAGTTTAGTCCAGGTTTAGTCCTGGTACAAAATCCTGGTTTAGTCTGGTTTAGTCCTGGTTTAATCTGGTTTACAATCTGGTTCAGTCTATAGTTTGGCTCTGTTCAGTCCTGGTTAGTCCTGGTTTAGTCCTGGTTTAGATCTGTCCTATTCCTGGTTAGTATGTGTTTATATGGTTTAGAGACTTGGTGGAACCCTGGTTTGGTTCTTGTTTTAGTCCGCGTAAGTCCTGTTTCAGTTCTGTCCTCACTTGGTGTTTTTATTTGAAAGGCAGCGGCGGGTTGTGGGTTGCATATGTACATTGTTTACTGCCAGAATAAACCCCAGGTCGTTCATCGTGAATCGAGTATGAGAAATTTCTTTGAGGTTAGTAAGAAATTGTGCTTTTTATTGAAATGTGGTCAAATCGTTAAAATAACATTGTTTTTGTTAAAAATGTTTGTTATGTAGGAGATCCTAGATGAGATCAGCGCCGAACCGAATGTCCATAAGTGACTATCTGATTTAAACCCATACAGAGGCATCACCAAGTACCAGTTCTGTTCAAGGTAACTACAATTTAAAGGAACATTTTAACTTTTGAGAAAAGAAGTGATAAGAAATTTGCATTTTATTTTGAAGTTAACAGTACTTGGCTAGTCAATAGTCACTAACTAGTGTTGACCATTTGATACAAAATTTCAAATTCGATTTTGATACTAAGGAATAGACTTGATACCACATACCCAATCCTGATACAAACGATGATAAAAACACTATTTAGACAATAGACCGTGATTTTCAACTTTTAAATTCAAATTCAACTCGATGGTACCGTAGTTTTTGCAAATGGGGAGTCTAGTTTGTGATACTAGTTTTTTTTAGTATCGACGATATGCTTTTCACTAATTTGGACAACCCCTATTACTTAATTCACTACTGTTTATGTATCCGAGTCTTTAGGATTTCTGGGAAATACACGTCCAAAGCAGGCCTGGAATTGTGAAGAGGTTGAGGTAAATCGTGCGCAGTCTGCACTGTGAAGTTCCTGGCTGTGGGAGCTCAGCTGTGGCCTCTAGGACGTGTAAATACTGTATAATGTGATTTGGTTTGTGTGTATTGGTCACAGAAAGCCTATGAGCTGATGTACCCTAGGTGCCAAAACGCTTGTACATGACATGATGACTTGGCGGCGGCTGCAGGGATACGAGTGTAAAGAAGATTGTTGCTTCCTTCTGATTTCGTTTTTTTCAATGGATGTTTTACTTTTATGACAGAACCTTCCAAAACTTAATACAAACTAGAGAAGAACGTGTTTATAAGGGGAAGGGTTAGCGTGATCTAAAGGTCAGTGATCTGCCTTGGTTGTTTTAATGGAGAGGGGATCAATAGAGCATTTATGACTGTTTAGAGTTTGTTTTATACCACAAAAAAAAAAAAAAAAGTGAAGGAGGACGTAACTGAAAAACTGTGGTAATGTAGCTCTGCTTGTGACTGTAATTATTTTGGAGGAGAGGAGCGCGTAACAGCTAACCAGTTGTACTTCGCTAAGTCAGTTGCTTGATGGTCAGATTGTGTTATTTCTAAAACAAAACTCAGATCAAACGTTTTTTCTTTTTTTTTTTTTTTTTATGCTTGGTAAAGATGTTGAGAAAGAAGAGGGCCTCGAGGCAGAACACACCCCCAGGGGAATGTTGATGAATCAGCGGGGTGTTTAAAGTATCAAAACAGTCTATTAGCATGCTATTCTATTTGTCATCATTAGTGTTACTGCATTGTGATGAGATAGGTTGTGATTTACATTTTAATAATAAGATGTCTATTCCCAAAGTTCCCAATTGAAGCGATTTCTGAAGAACTGCCAAAAAGACCGAAAATCCCGAAATGACAAATATAACAGAAGCACATTTCAAAACTGTTTGCACAGATCAAAACTACCAATTAGAAGATTTATGGAAGGATAAGCACTCATAGAGAAAAACAGAGGTGAGGGAAATCTGACACACCGAGGGGAACATTTCCGAACATGTTTTACCAGCAGATCTAAATACGTGGGTTACAAGTTTTTTACGCAGAATAAGACAGGACATTTTGT
>JAIEZT010000932.1:0-27475 GCA_019594935.1 Periophthalmus modestus | reverse complement strand
GGTAGCAGGCTTGTAAAACAACCTTAAAAGCCTCTGGAATCACTGTATAAACGCAAACTAAAGATTCACGACAGAAAACCCAGACCAGTATCACCACTGCCAGATCCTCTCCAAGTGTGGTTTTCTAACACCTCAATAATCTGCTAATATATGCAAAACATCTGTTACTATTTAAAAATAATTCATATGGTATTGCTAGTCCTGCCCTAAGAAGGTTTGTCTCAGCTCAGAAAAAAAACAACTCGAGTCACTAGGGCGCCCTCTAGAGGAGAGTGCAGAGTCCAAAATGTAGCACCTCTTTCGCAAAATCGTCTTTCTCTATTGTTGCCATGAATCTGTGGAATAGTTAAAGCCAAATGAGATTATAAACACGCAAAAGTTTTCAAATTTTTGCACATGTGACAAAGAAATGGCTAATGTCAAAGCAAAGTTGGCACCATCAGTGAATGTGTGAAAGAAAAGAGGATTGTATATCTGAAACTGACTGATTATGTGTGTGAATAATTTGGTTGGTTGTGTTATTTTGTGTATGTGAAACTGAATGTGTTTTTTTTAAATGGTGTATTTGAGGGGCGAGATGTGTTGTATTTGGTGTGGTGGTGTGTACCATATGTTTACAGGTCTTTCATCCATCTACACCAAACTGTTACTTTTACTTAACATCAGCCTGTCCAGGGACTACGGGTGGAAATTAGTATCTTTACTATAACCTGACACCCGAACATCTTTCCTGTTTTTTAAGGTTAATGTGATGTTGTGCACTGTCCCTGTCCAGAAAACCAAACCAAACCATTGTATAATCGTTCAGGCCCCTAATGGATGTCCTCACATCTATTAGCATATTGACTAGCCCTGTTGTTTTCCTTGTTTAGACTGAGGCCTGAGGATGGAGTTGTAGATGGGGGACAGATGATGTCTCAGGCCCCCGTTCATGTTCAAAGGATTGTCTTCCCAAAAAAAAAAATAGCTTCTTTACCTCCCCTCTCAAACCATTTCTTTTCTCTGGCTAAGATCAGTATTTCATATCTTCAGAGGAGTGGTTAGTGTCTTTGAGATGGAGATGTTTGGAGGACTGGGGTCCAGAGGAGCTCTCACGATGGTGTTGGTACATTCTCTTATGAAGTGTCTGTTTAGTTTGTCCAGTGTAACGCTCACTGCATCTTCACTTCACTGAATGGAGGGACCACATTACTTTGTTTATGTCTCGGGGTTTTGTCCTTTGGGTGAACCAGTTTCTGTCTGAAAGTGTTTGTAGGTTTGAAATAAAGCAGAGTTTCATACTGTCTGAAAACCCTCTGAAGCTTTTCAGACACACCGGCTGTGTGAGGAATGGTTACACCTTTTCTCATGTTACGCTCCTTTGTCCCATTCGTGTATATGTATTTTATATGTATGCTTGTTTTGGGGCGTGGCTGGGTCTATTCATGGCGCGCGCGTTTTTTTTTACGTCTTGTCTCTTGTCTCGCGCTCACTGCACCGCCCCGCCCTCCTCACCTGGGGCGCGCGCTCGTCATCGTGCGCGCTCCACAGCTGTGACGTCTGCTCGGTGCAGGCTGCACCGGGCACGTTAGCCGCAGTTAGCTTTTGTGTTTGACCTGGTGGGACCGGCTGTCCTGTTTTCGCCTTTTGTTTGTTCAGGTTAGTTTGGGGATGGTTTTGGTTCTAGGTTTATGATGTCGGCACCGGCTTCTACGGCCCTGTACGGGGTTGGCCCGGTGCCGCATCCTTTTGTTCTGTTTGGCCGCCTCATCAGGTCCACCTTTCTGTTGTTACTTTGTTTTGGGCACGGGAGGGGGTTTGGGGGATTTTTACGTAAATTAATTTAAAATAAGCTATTTAACTTTCTCCTACCCGTTTGACTCCTGTGTCCTCTTTAAATATGTTCGATCCTCCCGGGTCGTAACACTCAGTTGTCCTGTTTTTTGTCTCTCTTAGATCTATAATAATCTGAAAAAGAGAGAAAAAACGGCTGAGAATGAAAATAAACTGAATAAATAATAAATAATCTTGTTATTTTTTAATTTTGGATTAGAATGGCGTTGCCATGGTAACGGTATGACGCCCTTTGAGACGTCATCGCTCTGATGATGTCACAGTTTCAATTGTACTTAAGGACACTTCCTCCAGAGACGTCAGTCCGCACAGATCCACAGACAGACAGCAGCACGTCTGAGCAGCTCCTACAAGTATCTACAAAATGATGCAAATATCGGTAAGTACAGTACAACACGACGCTCAGGCCTGGACTGTGGGTCTCTGGGGTCAGTTTGGTCACAGTGGGGTCTGCTCACTTACACTTAGTAAACATAGTACTTTCTATTAGTAGTGTAATTGTGTCAGATTGTACACAGAAGTCCTCCCTGTGCGCCTCACGGCCCCACGTGTCTCCAGCCTTTCCCTCTGTCATCCCACAGTGCACCTGTGTCCTGGGACAAAAACTATTGTTTTCTAGCTAAAGTGGTACAGACCAGTGACTTTGGCTCATTTTTCTGGTCAGAACTGACTTGTTCCAAAGGTGGTTTACGTTACCTGTGCAAATCATTAGGTGTAAATCAACGTCCTGTTTGTTTCTCCACAGACCAAAGGCTTTGGTCCATTGTTTCTATGATTTTGTACAATCACTGCCATTTGTGTCCAAAGCAGCTTAAGTTTTAATTATGCATCAAATTCCCCCCAAAATACATTCTTTTGTTGAGCTAAATAGTCTGCACCTGGATTATTTGTATTTTCACATGACTTATATAACATATATATTTGAACCTGAACTTAACATTGTAGGTCCCACGGACAAAATCTGAAGTTCCACCTTTAGCTTCAAATGTTTTAGTGAAGGGTTTAAAAAATATTATTTTGGTGGTTTAGCAGAATAGTGTTAAAATGATATTAAACAGGTGTTATATAAGGTTCATTTTAAGAGCAGTTTGGATGCAAAATGAAGCTATTAACAAACATCTGAAATCATGAACACTCAGGTGTGTGGATCTCCTAATTCTATGTAAATCTAATTGTTGTGTTTTTGTGTTTTCACAGACGACCAGAAAAAGGAAAGTATTTGAGGCTTTGAAACCTGAGCCCCATCTCCAAAATGGGTCCTCCACCAAACGTGTGACCCATTTCCGAGTGGGACTCCAGACTGAGCCTCAAACCAACGATGTCGTACCGACTGTGGGTTTGACACAGTTTTGGGCTGCATTACACAGTAAATGTGATCCCCAACACCAGGACTTTGCTTGAGTCCAGAACAAAGACTGTGTCTAACAGCAGGCGAGTGACCCGGCTGAGGATCAAGATCCGACCGGAGACCCACACCAAGTCTGGGACTGTGCCCCACCGAGAGTCTCTGCCCCAGACAACAGCCACACCACAGGAGGCAGTCCGGCCCCAGGAGGCAGTCCGGCCCCAAGAGGCAGCTCGGCCCCAGGAGGTTGCCCCGCCGCAGAAGGCTTCCACGCCCCAGAAGGCTGCAGCGCCCCAGGTGGCTGCCAGGCCACAGCAGAGAAAGGCGCCAGAGCAGAAAGAGAACGTCCAGCCTACACGTATTGGGTGAGTTTATCAACATTGTGTAACTGACTATGATGATGTGACTATGTGACTATGTGACTATGACTATGTGACTATGACTATGTGACTATGACTATGTGACTATGACTATGTGACTATGACTATGTGACTATGTGACTATGTGACTATGACTATGTGACTATGTGACTATGTGACTATGTGACTATGTGTTTGACAGACATAATTAACATGTGAAATGTGATTCTCGCAGATTCCCAAATCTGGGCAACACCTGTTATGTTAATGCAACCCTCCAAGCTCTGATAACAGCTGTGCCCTTTATGAACAACGTTCAGGCTCAGGAGAGAGTCTGGGGCCGACGTCCAGAGGCAGAGTTACTGAGGTAAGATGGAGTCAGGTCAAACATGTGTCAGTATTTTGAAAAGGTCCTATATCACACAAAACTGACTCTGTGAGCTTTAAGCCACATTAGAATGGTGTTCCCTCTTCAAAAACACACCTGGAGTTGTATTTTGTTTCATTCACACATGAGTCATTTATTATTAGTCTGTCTACATCTCCAAAGCTGAAAATGCTCTGTTCCACCTCATGATGTCATGAAGTGGTAGTTTTCAAGTTAACAGCTCCTTTTGCCTTTTGTTCAGTAGAGAAAGGCAATTCTTGATCTGAAATGATCAACATGATTCTAGTGAAGGTTTATGGAGTTTAAAAACACAGTGGAGCACTTCCTGTATTACCACTTAATGACATCACAAAGAGTTTTCAGTTTCAGTTAAATGTGCAGGATTCATGTGTTAAACATGTGTGAATGAAACAAAAGTGTGGGTATGTTTTTTCTGAGGAAACATCAGAAACATTATAACATAGAGCAGAAACCAGCATAATATGAGCTTTAAAACGATTGTGTCTGTCTCCAGGTTTCTCCAGGACATTCGAGACGCCTCAAATGCAGCAAGAAGGGACCAAATCTTCAGCCTGCTCCGAGGATTTAAGCAGACTGTTGCTTCACACGCCTCGGAGTTTGAAGGAAACGAGGAGAAGGTAAGTTCCTCTGTTACATCGTGTCATATTATTAGTCTCCAATTATAAATGCCTCAAGTTCTTGTATCACAGAGCAACTTTATGCTCTTTAAAGTTTGTGCACCTGATTTTTACTGTCACCTGAAAAACTGAACTGGTTCATTTTTAACACATTTGTGAAGGTCCAAAGTTATTCCTCTCTACCTTATGCATTCTGAGCACCTAATTTACTCACCACAATGAGTTTATAAGCACTGTTCACAAATTTCAGAGGCCAGAATGTATTTACCATCACTGGTAAAGCTAACGACAACTAGCATGCTAGACACATGCCACAACATTTTGGTAAAAGCGCCTTATATGGCTGTTTTAAAACTAATGGGATTTACTTGTTTCGTCAGGATGCACATGAGTTCATCACGGCCGTGCTGAACCAAATCCAGGAGCTGGCACCTTCTCTCCAGAGCGCTGCCTCCACCCAGGGCACCACCTACACCTGCCCCGTTAACCAGCACCTGAGATTTGAAATGGACAACACCAGGACCTGTAGGAGGTATGTACACAGCACACTACAATCACAAGAATGTGCAGAACAACAGTGCAAAACTATCAAACACATGAATATAGTTGTTTTATTAGAAAGTTGTCACGCTGCGATATATTTTTAAAGGACATAGATGAGCACGATTGACTTTTTTGACCTTTTAACCATGTTATAACATTTGTTCCCTTGTCAAACACACACTGGAGTCGTATTTTGAATTCTTGTTTAGTAAGTCCGCTCCCTCTAAGCCCCATAAAAACACATGATTTTAAAATTCTAAGTTTTTTGGGATGCAACCATAGACTGTATTTCACTAACAAGGACCAGGCCCTCAACAATGGTACGATAAAGATATCTACTGATGATATGAATAGATGTGGAGGCTGGTAGAGACTCAGGATGGAGGCTCTGTCTCAGCCGATACAGGACCCCCGTCTCTGTAGACGGTGAGGTGTTTGGGCTGAAAAATGAACAGGAGACACAGTGTCGCTGGGATAGGCCTGTATAAATAGGGCTTCTGGGTAATTAGAGGTGTGTTTGAGGTGAGCTGTGGTGAGAGGAGCAGGAGCAGGTTGAGGCTTGGCTGCTGCTGTCAGGCTCGTCATTTGGTCTTAAAATGTTCATAGTAACCCACTCTACATGATCCTGGAGTTTTTTATTTTGCTATTTTCTCTGTAAATCAAAGTATGAACACTGACAACAGACCAACGAGGCATCTTCTTCATGAAATGTGTTGTTTTTGCAGGTGTGGTAAGGGCTCATCCAGGAAGGAGTCCTTTACAAATCTCTCCCTGGACCTGGTCCCTGGGTGCTCCATTGAAGAACTTCTGCAGCACCATTTGGAGGTAAGCACTGAAAAGGCCAGTCTCTCTGGTACCAATGTTCTCTTTGTTTCAGTATGTACCTTGTAAATAATCCCATGTTTCTCTGTGTGTGATGTAGGAGACCGAGCTGGAGTACAGCTGTGAATGTGGAGGCGCTGTGTCCAGTCTTGGAGTCAAGTTTGCCTCTTGGCCAAAGTAAGTGATGAATGAAAATGTAATAAATACAATGCAAAAAGAACATAAGTGAGTTTAGAAGAATTAAGAATGAACTTAATTATGTTCTTCTCTCTGCAGTGTCCTCATTTTACATCTAAAGAGGTTTACGTTCAGCTCCCACTACAAGCTGCAGAAGGTGGACTGTCCCATTCTCCTGAAAAGAGATCTGGAAGTTGGATGTCCTGAGGGTTTTAGGTTGTATAGGTTGATCAGCATTGTCTCTCACCTGGGAACCACAGCTTACAGTGGTAAGAGTTTCTTTATATTTGTATGTAAAATGTGTTAAAATTTGTATGTATGGGGAGAAAAATGTGACTTGTTATTGGGATGTGCAGCTGTCCATCTGACAGCTGCACTGCAGACATCGGTGAAGACTTTTACAGCCATGTCTTCTCCCATTGGGCACCACAGTTTTCTAATGTGGACTTGTTTCTTTTAAGTCATTTTAGATGAATATTACAATGTAGAATGTCCAAATTATAACATACACAGCACAATAGGTCTTCTTTACAATGTTGCATATAGTTCCATTTAATTAATTCTGAACCTGCATGTGTTTTGTCAGGACACTACGTCTGTGACGGCCTGGACCCTGACGACAGCCCCGGGAAGTCCGCAGATGGCTGGCTCACATACAATGACCTGTACGTGAGCCAGAGCACAGGGGAAGAGTGCTGCAAGAGGAGGGAAAGAACATCCTACATCCTCCTCTATCACCGGGCGGAGTGAGGCTTCTTCGGGAGCATATCCTTTGAGTGGTGCCCGGCCCGGATCATTTGGCCCATTTAGATGGATCCTGTAGTTTTTGTGATTTCGTTTGTGATTTTTGAACTGAATTGAAGAGCACGAGCTCGGGGCTTATACTTGGGTCATTTGAGACCTGGGTGGAAGCCTCACGGGTTTGTATGTGCACAGGTTTGTAAGGAGCTGTGCACATACATGGGCTTTTACTGTTTTCAAAAGGTGCTGCCATCACATACAAGTTTTTCTCACTCTCAGTATATGGAGAGGCCTCTTGTGAAAACTCAGAACCTCCAGAATTCACTCACTGAGCTGCAGAGGCTGCACTAGCACTGATTCATGATTGGCTGCAGGTGCTGGTGTTTAAGTAGTGACAGTTCAAATCAGAGACAGTCCTTATAGTTTCATATGAGATGCATTCTGCTTTCTGATTGGATAATCAGAAAGCAGAATGCTTTGGGGACATAGTGTTCAATTTATTATTCAGTATAAATCTGCATTATAATTATTATCAGAAAAATCTCATATTTAAGAAATTTAAAATAAATTAAAAACAGTAGTACCGTAGTTTGTTTCCTGAGGAAACATGTCGAAGTCCTATACACACAGTTCCTTACACACAATATGTTTGTAAAAGCTTAATCTTGCTGGCTACACAATGGAATGTGACCAGCAGATGGCGCTGGTGTGGGAGATCACTGCTGCTTTGCTCTTTTGTTCTATAATAGGTTGACTTCATCTGTCCCGCTGCTGTTTGGGGAGTGACACTTCTTGGATGACCCTCACCTGGCTGGATGACTTCACCATACCTGCCTAAACAAAGGATTAATGAAAATAAAAAAATAAATAAATAAATGATGGGTTGCCCTCTATCTCTGTGGACCTTGACTACAAGGGTTAAACTTTCCAACTTGTTCAAAATGCAGCAGCACGACATAAAAAGCATAAAATCACCCGGTGCTGGAGTGCTTTTGCTGGCTTCTGTCTAGTTTAGTTACATGTAAAGTTCTCATATAAAGTCATAAAGGGCATGGCCCCATCCTCAGATGCTTTAGTATCATCCAAATAGAGAACTTAAAGTCCCACTGCGGGACATCACATTAGAACAGGGTTAGAGAGAAGAGGCACATTCTGAGAAAAGTGCATTTATTTCAGCTGTGCATTTTTACAAACGGCAACAACTGATGACAACTTCCTGTTCAACTGTACAAACCCCGCCCACTGTCAATCAAAACGAGAAAACACAAACAATAAAACACTGTAAAACTCAAAAACTGTCCAATCAGAGCAGAGGACCAGAGAGGACGTCCAATCAGAGCAGAGGACCAGAGAGGACGTCCAATCAGAGCAGAGGAACATAGAGGACGTCCAATCAGAGCAGAGGAGCAGAGAGGACGTCCAATCAGAGCAGAGGACCAGAGAGGACGTCCAATCAGAGCAGAGGAACCTGCAGAGAGGACATCCAATCAGAGCAGAGGACGTCCAATCAGAGCAGAGGAGCAGAGAGGACGTCCAATCAGGGACCCCGGTGAACATGCTTTTCTTTTGCTGTACTAGAATAAAGTGTAATTGCACATCCACTACAGTAGGTGGCAGTGGCGCTCTCATTGTTAGAGTGTGAGTATTAGCTCTAGGCCATAGAATTAATACTGTGTTGCACATGTACACAGCAAAGAGCAGGAGATAGTGAACAAAGAGAACAAACCCCGCAAGAGGAGATGATGGAAAAGTATTTAACAGGGATGGAAAAAAAAGGTGGAGATGGATGGAGGTATTGAGATAAGTGAAAGTCAGAAAGCTAAGACGAGGAAGAATAACAAAGCATATTTAGCACTGGGCTTCACCTTGACCACGGTGGGAGAAGAGTGTCTAAAAATGCTGGCAGCAGACAGCATGAAGCCAAATAAATTAAAACTAAATTAAAATAAATATATAAAAATAGCAACAAAATATATAAAGAGCGATATCTTTCATTTAAGTGAAACTAATTCAACTGAGCTGTATATATTTTTTACTTCCTGCTTCTGAAGAGTGCAGACACAAACCTTACTTGCTCCTGCTGCTTCCTTTTTTACTTTGCTTTTTCATCATTTACCTCTTCCAGCGCTGGGAGATTTGTTTAGTTGTGTTTTTCTTTTAAGTAAACCAAGACTTTTAAACCATTTTTACATTTTTAATGCACAGAGGACACAGCAACAGTTTGAGATGATGCAGTTTTTGAGTCAATACAACATCTGATATTTGACTTGCTTCTGTGGCATGATAATCATATAAAATTAAATGGTTAAATCCATATTAAGTCCCACAAATGTTTGTTCAGTTGAAGTAAAGATCACAAATCATAAACGTTGCTATCTGGGATATAAAATAATATGTGTAAACATGCAGCAGTGTGACTATGTAGCTCTTCTATTTCCATTTTGACTCATTAGTCTGTTCAAAAAGAGCACACAGAGACCAGAGCAGCACAATAAATATTGGTATTGACTATCGATGTCTGACAATACGATACATCACACATCCCTGACAACAGTATGAACTGGGGTCGAGTTGAAGAGTGAACCACTGAACCACTGAACCACTGAACCACTGAACCACTGAACCACTGAACCACTGAACCACTGAACCACTGAACCACTGAACCACTGAACCACTGAACCACTGAACCACTGAACCACTGAACCACTGAACCACTGCTGTGACAAGAGACCTGAGGGAGGAGCCAGACTGTAAGAGAGGAGCAGACACAGACACTTGAGAGGATTTGAGCTTTTAAGATGGAGTCTGCCCTGTGTACACTGCTCTCAGCTCTGGTTGTGTTTTTGTTGAGTGGTAAGTCTTATTGAAACCTATGTTCACACTTTATTACATCCACTCAACACTTACTGAAGCACAGAGCAAGAAGCAGCAGGAAATATGTTCTAACTTCTACATTCATTTGTTTTCATGTAGGAGTCAGATGTGAAGAGCTCACTGCTCTAAAGCCTGAGGTCTGTGCTTCAGAAGGCTCCTCTGTGTCTCTGGGATACTCTTATCACTAAGAACCAGGATACAGTGATTATTTCTTCTGGACAATATCCAGGAAAATCTCCAGAACTCTTGATTTCACATTATGGAAATGGAATTTCAATATCAGAGAAAGTAAAAGGACTAAAGTTCGAAGTAAAAAGTAAAAACATCTCTCTGCTCCTGTCGTCTGCTGCAGTGGGAGACTCTGCTGTGTACTACTGTGCTGTGAGGCCCACAGTGACAGGAAACCCACAGACTCTGAACAAAAACCTCTGAGAGAAAACAGCAGTACTGCACATGTCCACCAGAGGGAGACACTGTCTAATTCTGAACTTCAGCCTAGACCGCACACAATCATAAAAGCATCAAGAGGTGTGAGAGGAGCCAGACTGTAAGAGAGGAGCAGACACAGACACTTGAGAGGATTTGGGCTTTCAAGATGGAGTCTGCCCTGTGTACACTGCTCTCAGCTCTGGTTGTGCTCCTGTGTTCTTCCCCAGAGTGTAAAGGAGAAGACACAGTGACCCAGCCACAAGGAGACTCTGTCCCTCAGGGACACACAGCCACATACAGTGTAGTTTTAAAAACCAGCGACTCATTCCCATATCTATTTGGTACAAGCAAGAAGGACGAGGAGCTCCTAAATACATGATGAAGTTGTTTGGAAAAACAAAGTGAAATCTTCTGATTTTGACAAATACAAATTTGATGCTAAGCTGAACATGAATGTGAAGACTCTCTCTCTGAAGATCCAGGATGTGGATGTGACAGACTCTGCTGTGTACTACTGTGCTCTGCAGCCCACAGTGACAGGAAACACCAAAACTCTGAACAAAAAACCTCTGGAGCAAAGACAACACAATACTGCAGTAGCTCCACTAGAGGGAGACACTCTCTGTGAAGCTTCAGACTAAACACAGACGCAGCAAAGCCAACTGTCAGTGTGAGAATCTAAGCAGACTTCAGAAATTATTTCTATGACAAAATGCTTCAAGCGGACAGAGCCCCATGAACACACACTCTCACTCCCCCTATACGCCGTGGTCTTTTCTTTCACCTGTGTCTAAATACTGATATGTGAGACTGTACGAGCTGATGACAACAGAGAATCAGAGAAAACGACACAGACACAGACTCAGACTCACCTGCGCAGACAGACTCAGACTCACCTGTGCAGACAGACTCAGACTCACCTGCGCAGACAGAGGCAGGAGGAGACTGTCGCTGATATTAAGTTGATCCAAACTGCCTTGTCAGATGAAGGTGTCATAAAGCAGTTCTGTGGCTCCCATTCATACAAATATACATGATCTTAACGCTTTTTTCCCCAGTTTCAATCATTTTTGTTGTCACAGCAGACTGCACAGGTCGGCCCGAGGTCGGCTGTGTTCACACTCTCCCCGCTCCAGACTGTGAGTGGATCCGCTCCAAAAGCTCCTGTTTGAAGCGCTCTTGGACCGGTCGTTTACTGTGGTCCAGAGTGAGACTGTGTGACTGCTCTTTTCTGTCCACCTAATAGTGGCAGTGTGAAAACGACCCTAAAACGCCTTTCACTGGGGGCTGTTTTTGCTCCAGGTTTTAATGGTGGAAGTAAAAATAACACCAAAGTCTGTAAAATACAAATAAGACTAATCTGATTTAAAACAAAAGTGAAGAAGTGAAAGCTCGTACTGCACATGGCACTAAACACAGCAGATAAATGAGCACGTGGTGGATTATTGGGCTCCTGTCAGTCACACACACAGAGTATCTCTAGTGAAACCTCTGGTGTGGGCTCTCAGGACAGAAGTGCTTCTGACTTCATCCACATGTAATGTGACTATTTTCAGTCAGAATCAGACCCAGACTTGACACCACACCACACAGGCTCTGAATATATCAGCTTTATGGGAACATTTAACAGTGTAAATCTGGAGATACTTTGTCACTATTTCAGGCTGTTCACTTTGTTGAGCCCAATATTTTCTTAAACATCTGTACATCACCTCCACATTTAAATCTCTCATTATATATACAGCTTATGTGTAAAAACAAACTTATCTAACAAGAATCTGCAACTGTGAGACTTGTACAGTGAAGTGTGGGAGGAGCATATCCTCCAAAAAGGGCAGTGAGACTGAAGCAAGAAAGAAGCACAGAAGCAAAGAGTGTCACCAACTTAAAGAAACACTTCTGAGGACTTTTTAAGATGGAGTCTGCCCTGTGTACACTGCTCTCAGCTCTGGTTGTGCTCCTGTGTTCTTCCCCAGAGTGTAAAGGAGAAGACACAGTGACCCAGCCACAAGGAGACGCCTCTGTCGCTCAGGGACACACACAGCCACAATACAGTGCACTTTTACAACAATTTCTAACACAGCATATCTGTTCTGGTACAAGCAAGAAGGACGAGGAGCTCCCAAATACATGATGAAGAAAACTAGATCATTGTCGAAATGGCAGGAGACTTTCAAATCTACATACTTTAATCAAAAGCGATTTGAAGTTGAGGCTGAGGAGAACTCTTTCTCTCTGAAGATCCAGGATGTGGATGTGACAGACTCTGCTGTGTACTACTGTGCTCTGAGGCCCACAGTGACAGGAAACACCAAAACTCTGAACAAAAACCTCTGGAGCAAAGAGCAGTACTGTACACATCCACTAGAGGGAGACACGTTCTGAGGCTTCACTACCAAAGCTTCCTGTGGTAGAACCTGCTTCTTCTCACTGCTCCAGATCTAAACTCCAGTCTGTGCTCTGCTGCTCTCACAGCCCTTTAGATCTGTGAGTTTTAAACAGTAACACTGTATTTTAAATGTATGTTGTGTCTGTAAAGGTCTGTGCAGGATGTGAACCCACTGCAGCAGCTTCACTTTTCCATTAAACTGGACAAATGCAGAGTTAATGATGAACTGTTATATAGTCTCATAATGTAAATGTGTATTTTTATTTTGTGTTCACCTGCTCAGGGACGGCACATGGAAAGTAGCCAAATCTGGTCCAAATCATATTTTCTTTTGTAACATTAATGAATTTGTACAGGTTCCCTGACAAATAAAGAATAAACAAAGAAAGAGTCAGTTTTAATTGAAACAGAGGTCCACATGTTTCAGCCCAGAAACAAGAACAAGTCCAACAGGAGGGTCAGGAGCACAGAGGTCAGTCATTACAGGGGCACTGATCTTCAGAGAAATAAGAAGTGAACAAGCCCCAACAGCCAGACTGAGACACATCTACACTTTAAAACAGTGAAACATTTATGTTCATGTTGCCACCACAAAACTGACGAGTAAAGATGCAACGAGGAACTTGTGCAGTTCTAAACTGTAAATAAAAAAAGTATCAGAGATTCTAAATGTGCACAGCATGGATGTAAAGTCTAAGAAGAGACGAGGAGAGGACACATACACTGCTGTGAAACAGTAATTTAGTTTCAGAGCCAAACCCAGGCCTGATGCTGCCAGACCTTTCAAATCAAATGGTAAATGGTCACATTTTTATATAGCGCTTTTCCACCTTCAAGGCACTTAAATAGAACCTGTTTGACAAGGTGAAGTCTGCCATATTTCACCCAAGACATCATGATGTGACCCGGAGAAATTCAGGAGCAGACAAGAAGGAAAGTAATCGACACGTCTCAGTCTGGAAAAGGTTTCAAAGTAATTTCTAAATCTTTGGGACTCCAGTGAACCACGATGGAGAAAAACCACGGTGCAGCGGTAAAACCTTCCTGGGAGTGGCCAGCCTACAAAAATCACCCCAAGAGCAGAGCACCGACTGATCCAAGAGGTCACAAAGGAACACAGAACAAACATCTGAACAACTGCAGGTCTCACTTGCCTCAGTAAAGATCAGTGTTCATGACTCAACCATAAGACAGAGACTACGCAAAATTGACATTCAAGGCAAAAGCCACTGCTGACAAAAAAGAACATAAAGGCTCATCTCACTTTTGCCAAAGAAGAACATCTTGATGATTCCCAAACTTTTGGGAAAATATTCTGTGGACTGATGAAACAAAAGTTGAAATCTTTGGAAGGAGTGCATCCCATTACATCAGGCATAAAATGAACAGAGCATTTGATAAAAAGAACATCATCAAACTGGGGGCCGGTTTGTGAGATAGTCCAGGATCCTGTGACCTGGCAGACTGGATCCTGGACTATCTCACAAACCGGCCCCCAGTTTGTGAGAGCCGAGAACTGTGTGTCTGATCTCATGACCTGCAGTGTGGGGGCGCCCCAGGGCACTGTCCTCGCGCCCTTTCTTTTCACCCTTTACACTGCAGACTTCAGACACAACACGGACAGCTGCGTCCTGCAGAAGTTCTCTGATGACTCTGCCATCATTGGCCTCATCAAGGATGACGACGATGTGGAGTACAGAGGACTAACACAGGACTTTGTGGACTGGTGTCAGCAGAACCACCTCATCATCAATGCAGGGAAGACCAAGGAGATGGTGGTGGACTTCCGCAGACGCCACTCTCTACTGCCCCCTCAGTGAACATCCAGGGAAGGGACATTGAGAGAGTGGACTCATACAAGTACCTGGGTGTTCATCTGAACAACAAACTGGACTGGACTCACAACACAGACGCACTGTACAGGAAGGGCCAGAGCAGGCTCTATCTCCTGAGGAGACTCAGGTCTTTTGGAGTGAGAGGGCCACTCCTGAAGACCTTCTATGACTCTGTGGTGGCATCAGCCCATCCTGTACGGTGTGGTCTGCTGGAACAGCAGCATCACAGAGAGAGGAGAGGAATAAGCTGGACAAGATCATCAAGAAGTCCAGCTCTGTCCTGGGCTGTCCTCTGGACTCAGTGCAGGAGGTGGGGGACAGGAGGGTCCTGGCTAAGGTCATCTCTATGCTGGACCATGAGTCTCACCCCCTGCAGGACGCTCTGTCTGCCCTGGAGAGCAGCTTCAGTGACAGACTGATTCACCCTCGCTGTGTGTTGGAGAGGTTCCGCAGGTCTTTCCTTCTTGCTGCTGTCAGACTGTATAATGAACACTGTTAACACTGAACATGTGTCATTCAACTATGTGCAATACTCAAGTCACTTTACGGAGATGTTTTATTTTTGAGTCTATTTCTTAAATTATTTCTAGCTATTTATCTCTATCTTGTCTTATTATTTTCTTTTTTTTGAATGTACGATTTTCCTTCTGTTCTCTATGTGTGCGTGTGCAATGCTGGAATTTCCCCACTGTGGACTAATAAAGGCTGATCTTATCTTATCTTATTTGATTTGTTAAGAACATCAAACCAATAATGAAACATGGTGGTGGTAGTATCCTGGTTTGGGGCTGCTTTGTTGCTTCAGGACCTGGACGACTTGCTATGACTGAAGGAACCATGAACTCTGTTCTTTACCAACAAATCCTGAAGGAGAATGTCCGGTCGTCAGTTTGTGACCTGAAGCTGAAGTGCAGTTGGGTTCTGCAGCAGGACAATGATCCAAAGCACAACAGCAAGTCCACTTCTGAATGGAATAAAAAAACAAAATGAGGGTTTTGGAGTGGCCTAGTCAAAGTCCAGACCTAAACCCAATAGAGATGCTGTGACATGACCTTAAAAGGTGGTTCATGCTCAGAAACCCTCCAATGTGGCTGATTTAAAACAATTCTGCAAACAAGAGTCGGCCAAAATCCCTCCACAGCGAGGTGAAGGACTTGCCAGTTATCGCAAATGCAGTTGTTGTTGGTAATGGTAGTTCAACCTTTTATTAGATTTAGGGGCAATTACTTTTTCACATGGGCCATGTAGGTTCAGATGACTTCTTTTTCCAGTCCTGGCAGGCCCAAGAGTATTGTGAAGTTCTGCTGGGAACATCTGGTGGAGCCCTCTGTCAGGGGGGTCTTCAACTCGCACCTCCGGGAGAGCTTCTCCCTGATCCCGGGGAGGCTGAGGACATGGACTGCGAGTTGACCATGTTCTCCACCTCTATTGTCGATGCTTGTGGCTGTGGTCATAAGGTCTGTGGTGCTTGTCGCAGTGGCAACAGCTGAACCTGGTGGTGGACAGAGGAAGTAAGGAATGCCGTCAGGCTAAAGAAGGAGTCCTATCAAGCCTTATTGGCTCGTGGGACTCCTAAGGCAGCTGACGAGTACCGGTGGGTCAAAACTCTGGGTTGGGAGGAGGTCAGGGAGGCCATGGAGGAAGACTATCGGCCTCAAAGACATTCTCGTAAACCGTGCGACGCCACAGAATGGGGAAGCAGTGCTTCACCAGCACTGTTTACATTGAGGGTGGAGAGCTGCTGACCTTGACTGGGGATGTTGTCAGGTGGTGGAAGGAATACTTTGAGGATCTCCTCAATCCTCCTCAATCTTCTGAGGAGGAAGCAGAGACTGGGGGACCCAGAGGCAGATTCGTCCGTCACCCTGGCTGATGTCCTCCTGGTGGACGAGATCTGTTGTAGGGCTGTCTTGGCTGACACGTAATGATAATAATGCCTTACACTTGTAATGCGCTTTACAGCCTTGTCAAAGCGCTACATTATAGTCATTATTCATTCACTTCCACACTTGGTGATGGTAAGCTACTATTGTGGCCACAGACTGACAGAAGTGAGGCTGCCAATCTGCACCATCTGCCCCTCCGACCACCACCAATCATTCATGCACACACAACTTTCATACAAGGCAATGCAGGTGAAGTGTCTTGCCTAAGGACACAATGACAGAACTTGGTCCGAGCCGGACTCGATCCACCTACCTTCAGTTGGGGGACCAACGCTCTAACGACTGAGCCACTGTCGCCCCCGGTCTATGCAACATCGTGTGTGGCGGTCGGGGACAGTACCTCTGGACTGGCAGACCAGGGTGCTGGTCCTTCTGTATGAGAAGGGCGACCGGACGGGGTGTTCCAATTTACAATCTACAATCTCTACAATCTCCATCGGGTCCTCGAGGGTTCATGGAACTTTGCCCAACCAGTCCACATGTGTTTTTTGGATCTGGAGAAGGCATTTGACCGTATCCCTCGTGGTGTCCTTTGGGGGATGCTCCAGGGGTAAGGGGTCCAGGGCCTTTTGCTAAGGGCTGTGCGGTCCTTGTATGAGCGGAGCAGGAGATGTGTTTGCATTGCTTTCAGTAAGTCAGACCTGTTTCCGGTGCATGTTGGACTCTGCCAGGGCTGCCCTTTCTCACAGGTTCGGTTTCATTGTATTTATGGACAGAATTTCTAGCGCAGTCAGGGGCTGGAGGGGATCCGGTTTGGGAAACACAGGATCTCATCTCTGCTGTTTGCAGATGATGTTGTCCTAATGCAGGGGTGTCAAACTCAAATTCACAGAGGGCCAAAATTTAAAACTGTGACTAAGTCATGGGCCAAACTAAATATTTATTGTAACATTTCAACAACATCTGCATGTTTTTAGGGGGTGGATTAAATTTGAGTGAGGCCACAGGTAGCAGATGCTAATGAGTGTCAACAGAAGAGGTGGGAGCCGGGACTCATAGTATTAGAGGTGCATGGTGAGCCAGGTCTAAGACATATTTGATATAATCTTGTGGGCCAAATATATTTATACTGAGGGCCAAATCTGGCCCGAGGGCCTGAGTTTGACATGTCTGTCCTAATGGCTTCATCGAGCCAGGACCTGCAGCGGAACTGTGGTGGTTTGCAGCCGAGTGTGAAGCGACTGAGATGAGAATCAGCTCCTCCTCCATGGTTCTCGACCGGAAAAAGGTGGCTTGCCCTCTCGGGGGATGATGAGTCTTTGCCTCAAGTGGAGGAGTTCAAGTATCTCGGGTCTTGTTCACGAATGAGGGAAGGATGGAGAGAGAGATTGACAGGTGGACATGCCTGAACAGACATGTAGAGCCACATATTTCAGACCAGATACACTTGGTTTGTTGTTACCTCTCTGTGTCTTGTTCTATTTTATATAATACAAAAATAATTATTTGAAATAAAAATGTGTCAAAAAGCAGAGGAACTGCAAATGAACACTCCAGTCCATGAACTGAAGGAAAAACAGACTCTGTCTGATCTCATGTATTTAGAGACCTCCAACTGCATCAGTCTCTACGTTAAATGTGACAGGAAAACCAGATAACTGGCCTAGTCCAGTTTAAAAAGCTTTTTCTAAATGTCGTAAAAACAAGAGCCACGATTGAGGTGTTGTGAATCACATCTCAAAGATCCCAGTGACACATCTGGAGGAGCCGATACTCGATACCTGCTGCATGTAACAGCACAGTCTGTTTTACATTAGGCACAGACTAGGAGAGGCATTCAACTGCACAAGGTCAGAAACAGCAGAGAAATGGACCTGTACTTTCTCATTTTAGATCAGCACCAATAACTAACTACGGCTGCTGTTTTGTTCCAGTTTATTAAAGTGAAAATGAAACTTACTGGAGCTTCAGTGTCTATTTGTGCTGTGGACCCTGAGAGCAAATAACATGTGTAACGCTGTTCTTAGCATGTCTGAAAATCAAATACTCAACATAAATGTGATGTTTCTTATGTTATATGTTTTTATAATGATTAGAGCTGCAAAGTTTTAGTTCTCGTGCTAAATTACCACAAGCACCTGAACGCCTCGTGGCCTCTGTTTGCACATATTCAGTTGACAGGCTGTAGACTGGGACAGGAGTGGTGTGACAGGTTTGGTGGGGAATACGATTTAAATAGTGCACTTGGATTTATCTGTGCATTAAAATATAGTGAGTGTCACAACCACAAAAAAGACTTGAGGGAGGAGCCAGACTGTGAGACAGGAGCCGACACAGACACACAGAGGATTTGAGCTTCTCTATATTAATTCATTCCATAAAAAAAAAACTTTTTTCTCATAATGGTTGGTTTTCTACCGACTTCAGACCAACAGTTGATACAAAAATTTACCTATAATGTATATATATATATATATATATATATATATATATATATATATATAATATATATATATATAGATATATATATATATATATATATATATATATATGTATGTATGTTGTATGTATATATATATATATATGTATATATTTATATATATATATATATATATATATATATATACACACATACATAGCATACATATACATATATATATATATATATATAGAGATAGGAGAGAGAGAGAGAGAGAGAGAGAGAGGAGAGAGAGAGAGAGGAGAGAGAGAGAGAGAGAGAGAGAGAGAGAGAGAGAGAGGAGAGAGAGAGACACATCCCTTGTCTATGAACATAAACTCCACACGTCCACCAGGGGGAGACACTGAGTGAGACTGTGACTGTGCTGACAAACGTCTTCCATCTTCTTCGGTCTGTGAGGATCCAAGTGCAAAGTCCTCAGATCCATGGAGCGTCTCAGAGCCATGTCCCTCTGTCCTCTGCTGCTCGTCTCCATTCTAACAGGTCTCATTCTTTTCTCATCATTTCTACAGCTGCGATGAACAAACTAACTTATTTTGAACTACACAACTACACGCTTACTGTAAATGTGGAGGTGACTTATGTCTTCTGCACAGAACTTAATATTCCTGTGTCTCTATTGGGTCTTATTAAGAAAACAGCTGACCGGGAAAGTGTTTCATTATATTTTTGTTAGTTTAGCAGTTCAAAATGTTTTATTAAAGTTGAATTTCCTAGAACATGTTTGAAATGTTTACAGTGAGCTAAATATTAAATAGAGTAGATGTGTATCTCCATGTTAGTTCCTCATTGAGCCCTGTGTGTTTCAGGTGTGAGCGGTGATGTCCTCTCTCCTCTCAGCCTGGAGCAGTCTGTCTCAGAAGGCTTCATGGTGTCTGTGTCCTATCAAACCTCAGCACCTACAGCAGCAGGAGATCATTTCTTCTTTTATCGTCAGAATCTTGGAGATGCTCCTCAGTTCCTCTTCTATGTCTCTGGAAATAAATTCTCGAAACCAGCCGCGACAGTTCAATCAGGCACACACAGCTCTCGGCTAAACTCTCGGACAGCAGACGTGGAGTGGAGCTGCTCCTGTCGTCTGCTGCAGTGGGAGACTCTGCTGTGTACTACTGTGCTGTGAGGCCCACAGTGACAGGAAACCCCCACAGACTCTGAACAAAACCTCTGAGAGAAAACAGCAGTACTGCACATGTCCACCAGAGGGAGAACACCTGCTGTAGCTATGTCTGTCTGTCTCTCCTGATACAAGGCCTCTGACATGAATGCTGTGAGACATCACAGTCACTATGTTTCCATGTCCAGATCAGACTCATTGTCCCAGACTACAGCAGACAAAGAAACAGGTCTGAACTGGCTCTGACGACTGTAGTAATTTTTTTCTGTCCCATCTCAAGTCCATCACCTCCTCCTCCTGGACCCCTGCAGTTCACCTACAGAATCAACAGGTCTGTAGAGGTCGAGATAAACCTGGCCCTACTCTTCATCCTGCAGCACCTTGGACGGGCCCCAGGAACCTGCTCCAGGATCCTGTTTGTGGACTCAGCTCTGCCTTCCCTGCTCTGCCCTCCCTGCTCTGCTCCAGACAGAGCTCTCTCTGCGCTTCCCAACTCCACCTGCTGCAGGTGGAGCACGTCGTTACTGATGGACCGAAGAGTGAGCATGAGCATCTGTGGGATGAATGTCTTGGGCTGGACTCGGACTATCACCACAGTATTTCCACAGGGCTGTGACTTTTCCCCCCCTCTCTCTGTGTCCATCAACTCTGCATCTCCAGGCACCACTCTGTAAAGCTGATCAAGTTTGAGACACCACCACTCTCATCAGGCTCATCTCAGGCGGAGATGAGTCTGACAACAGGAGAGAGGTGGACCTGCTGGTGACCTGGGACAGTGACAACAACCTGGAGCTCAACGCGCCCAGAAGACAGTGGAGATGATGGAAGACTGTCAAAAAAACACCTGTCACTATATAACACCTGTCACTGTATAAAACGTGTCACTATATAAATATATAAAATATCAACTTTTAGCTTTTAAAATCCATATCATGTAGCCACAAATGTATCTTCAGTTGAAGTAAAGATCACACATTAATAAAAAATATATATCTGGGATACAAAATAATTTGTGTAAACATACAGCGAATAACTATGTAGCTCTTCTATTTCCAGTTTGACTCTCTGTCTGTCTGTTCAGTGACGTTGTGGTGAGGTTCGTGGCTGGTGATGGTGATGTCGTCACAATCAGATTACAAACATATAAACCAGGTGTCACATTTGGCTCCGGGTCAGTTTCTCTCCCAGTGACTTGGGGCCAGAATAAAAAAAAGAATTGTAAAAATAAAAGTTCCGAAGTCCATATGAAATAGCCCTAATACAGTGGTGCTTAACCTGTTGTGAGGTACTGAAGTCGGGCGATACTTCGATAGACACATCGAAGGTGCATTTGTCGAACTGGGACACGGCGTCTGGAGACGCTCGCAGTCTGCGAGTCTATTGCTGGTGACAGACATCTGACACTATAGAGTTAAAAAAGAAATCACACGACAAACCATCACCACAGTCACAAGTGATACTGAGTCACTAAATTCTCTGCAGCACAGACTGAACAAGCAGCGGTGAACCTGCACCAGTGAGGGACAAGCGTCTCATCACGAGTCATATGAGTCGGGTCTGACCTCCGCCGAACCCCTGAGACTGACTCACCGAACCCCGAGGGTTCAAATCGAACCCAGGTTAAGAACCACGTCATCTATAGTATGAAAATAAAAAGCTGGTTTTGTATTGTTTTTTTTTTATCCTTATTCTGGTTTCCCCAATTTCAGTGGATTTGAAGTAATTCGATTTCTTACCATTTTGTACGTCTCTGTTTTGAAAAGAGCGAGTCTTTAGTCTGTGTCTGGATCAAACCATTAGCTCCTTTAGCGTTGATCTCGGTTCTTTTATTAAACCTCCTGCTTCGAACCGAAAGTCCAGTTTTAAGAAAACTGTTTGAGCTTTAATATGTATCTTCCTCCATTTAGGGCCAGACACGAAGAAAAAAGTGAATTGCTAAAGTTGACTTGCTAACTCTAAATTGTAGTTTGCGGCCCCTATTCTGCGGGAGTTACACAATTTTGAGTTTAAAAAAAGAATAAGATTTAAAAGTTAATAGAAAAATAACTTTATAGTACAATCATTGGATAAATATAACTATTTCATTTATTTTTCTCTGTGATGAGAGGGAGGGCACTGCATCACCTGACGCAATACTCACTGGTCTGTTCCCAAGAAAAGAGAGAATCTAGTAGCACATAAAATATCGACTATCGATGTCCGTCAATACCGTACATCACACATCACTGACAACAGTATGAACTGGGGAGTTGGAGAGTGAACCACTGAACCACTGAACCACTGAACACACTGAACAACTGAACCACTGACCACTTTCTGTGAAAAGAGACCTGAGGGAGGAGCCAGACTGTAAGAGAGGAGCAGACACCAGACACTTGAGAGGATTTGAGCTTTTAAGATGGAGTCTGGCCCTGTGTACACTGCTCTCAGCTCTGGTTGTGCTCCTGTGTTTCTTCCCCAGAGTGTAAAGGAGAAGACACAGTGACCAGCCACAAGGAGACTCTGTCCTCAGGGACACACAGCCCAATACAGTGCACTTTTCAAAGAAAACAGCGGAACAAACTACTATTTGTTCTGGTACAGACAGAAATATGGTGATTTTCCAAAGTACATTTTGCGGCGAGACACATATGGAACAGAAAACCATTCTCCAGTGTTCAAAAAACCCAAGTTTGATGCTCAATTGAAGGAGAAACTCTTTCTCTCTGAAGACCAGGATGTGGATGTGACAGACTCTGCTGTGTAACTACTGTGCTCTGCAGCCCACAAGTGACAGGAAACACCCAAAACTCTGAACAAAAACCTCTGGAGCAAAGACAACACAATACTGCAGTAGCTCCACTAGAGGGAGACACCTCTGTGAAGCTTCAGACTAAACACAGATGCAGCAAAGCCAACTGTCAGTGTGAGAATCTAAGCAGACTTCAGAAAGTTCACATGAGGATCACTCAGCTGTGTTTTGGACACATGTTTCCTTTAATGGCAGCACTGCTCCTGCTTTTGTTGAGTGGTAAGTCTTATTGAAACCTATGTTCACACTTTATTACATCCGTCTTCAACACTTACTGAGCACAGAGCAAGAAGCAGCAGGAAATATGTTCTAACTTCTACATTCATTTGTTTTCATGGTAGGAGTCAGATGTGAAGAGCTCACTGCTCTAAAGCCTGAGGTCTGTGCTTCAGAAGGCCTCCTCTGTGTCTCTGGGATACTCTTATGAGAGAGGAGCTTCTGCTGCTGATTATTTCTTCTGGTACCGACAATATCCAGGAAAACCTCCTAAACTGTTCCTCTCTCACATTTTGGATGGGGAAGATAATGTTCAAATACAGACCCTCCGTTTTCCTCTAAATAGCAGTTCAGTAAGAAAGCAGAACATCTCCATGTGTCCCTGTCGTCTGCTGCAGTGGGAGACTCTGCTGTGTACTACTGTGCTGTGAGGCCCACAGTGACAGGAAACCCACAGACTCTGAACAAAAACCTCTGAGAGAAAACAGCAGCAGTACTGCACATGTCCACTAGAGGGAAACATTAAAGATAAGATCCAGGACGTTCCTTTTTGTTCAGTTGTTTGTGAAGGTTCATCACAGAAAGACACTTCGCGAATTATGACACTTCCATTTGTTGATTCAATCCTCAAAGTTCTCACTAAAGAGTGTTGAACCTGGAGCTTAGAGCATGTGTGAGAATCAAACCACATTCATCACCAACCTTAAAGAGCCTCAATCATCCAGAAAACTCCAGTAACAGCTTCAAGGGTCAGGACCAGAGACTGGATCAAATATATGAAACTTCACAACAGAACAAGGCTGTCCTGCATAATTCTTCTGCTGTGATCATTTGAGTCAATGTAAGTTTCACTCCACAAAGAGTCAGTTTGTGAAGAAACAAGAGGAACGTTCTCCTGAGCATCAGATGTTCCTCTGAGCCTCGTGTTCTGACGTGAGCAGCAGGAGGTGGACTCCAGGAGGATGAGAGGTGTGCCACACAGGGCTCTGTTCTTGGACCACTCCTTTTCACTGTTTTATAGAAATGCGGTAACGGTCTCATGTCAGAAATGGCACAGGTCCTTTTGTATCAGCACAAGTTGAAACTGTTGACATTTCACATTGACAAAGCGGGTCAAATGTTGGTTATACCAGTCTTTTATTGGCAGCATGTACGACTCTCCAACATAGTACAGTGGTCCCTTGTTTTTCGCAGGGGTTACGTTTCAAAAATAATATGCAATAACATGTACTATCAAGAGAAAAAATAACAGCTTTTAGAAATACTCTAATAAATTAAAATTGAATGATCAACCTATGAGGTTGGACACATAAAAATGTTTCATAGTGACTCAGGTGTATTTTACCAGTTCCTCTGCCCGCACTCCTTTTCGTCCTGGCGGCGCTCCGCTGTAATGTCCCAGTAATGTTCTTTTCCTGTAGTAAACTGATCCACAAAACTAAAGCAGACTCCATCCGCACGATGGTCTTGTTCCAGTTACAACCCGTTTTCCATCTTTGTTCGAAACTTATTGCTGCTGTCGTCCTCATGTTATTTTTGTCGCTTTCTTTTTATGCAGAGTTCACATGTAAAGTCTGTGGTGGACAAGTGTCTGGCTGTTCTACCTCGTTTTCTGCGGTTGCAATCACCTCAAGCCTCCGAGCGGCGCAAATCTAGCTTTGATGTGGCGCGTCTTGAGCATTCAGGCGTCAGACTCTGTTCACGTGTCCAAAAGTTGAAAAGCTGAACGTTTTGGGATTTGATGCAGAACACAAAGCATGTTCATAACGCTGTTAAAAAAAGCATGCCAAAATTGCACCCAAAAAAAAACTCCCAAGAAACAGCGAGACAGCAGAAGGTGAATTGCAATATAGTGAGGGGACAACTGTACTGACCACCGCATGAACTGCAAATGACAAACAGGTTTATTCTAATACAAACAGCTGTTTCCAGTATTGGATGGAGACAGTGAATGAACAGAATGACTCTTCTGTCGACACACACACACACACACACACCACACACACGCACACACACACACTCACACACACACCACACACACACACACACACACCACACACACAACGCACACACACGCACACACACCACCACACACACCACACACACACACACACACGACACCTCACACACACACACACACAACACACACACACACACACACACACACACACACACACACACACACCACACACACACATTTATACATATATATAAACATCATCCTAGCTCTTCTTGAGGTGGTCTCATCCCTTTTCCACGCTCAGATCCTCAAGCCTGGGAGCTTGAGGGTTCTGTGCAGTATCTTGCTGTTCCTAGTACTGCACTTTTCTGGACTGAGATGTCTGATGTTTTTCCTGGGATCTGCTGTAGCCACTCCTGCAGTTTAGGGGTCACTGCCCCGAGTCCGATGACCACGGGCACACCACTGAGGCCTTCACCTTTCAGGCTTCTTCCAGCTCTTGCTTTGAGCCCCTGGTATTTCTCGTAGTTTTTCATGCTCCCTTTTTCCTGATGTTCCCATCACTTAGTACTGCGATGTCCACCACAACGGCTTGCCTCTGTTGTTATATCCACCACCACTATGTTCCGGTTGGTTCCTATCACCATTCTGTCAGTCGTTCTGGAAGTCCCCACAGGATCTTGGCCTGGAACATTCTCCACTACCTTTGGTGTTTCCCACCTTGGTCAGATGTTTCTGTACACTGTCCGCCACTTGGTTATGCCGCTCCATGTTTGCTTTCCCTGCAGCATCTTACACCCTGCACCCTGTTATGTGCTGGATTGTCTCAGGGGCCTCTTTGCTCGCTCCTGTGCTCAAGGCCAAGATGAGTCACATACATATGTGTTTTATATATATATATATATATATCTATATAATATAATATATATATAGTTATATATAAATATAAATATATATATTATATATATATATATCTATAGTATATAATATATATATATATATTATTTATTTATTTATTATTTATTTTGATTTATATGAATGCTTTGATGTTATATTTTTGTAACCAAAATGTACGGTGCAGCACCTTTCAGTGTGCCACAGTGGATTGTGTAACCATATTTTCTTGAGTAAAAACTTTAAATGTAACTTTAAACTGATGCCCATAATGATGTGGTTGTGAGGGAGTTGGTTGTGAATTCTGTTCACTGACAATGACAATAAAACTTATTCTGATTCTGGTCAGAGCTATAACTATTATGACTTTAAAAACAAGCCAACACATACAACAAAACTTTGTTGATATATAAAGAGAAACAACTCACCTGAGAGTTTCAGATCATGACCCCACAGTCACAGTCTGTAAACTTTACAAATGGGAGTAGGCCAGAGTTTTGTTCTTGTCAGAGAGCAGGTGAATGTAGTGATTGTCATCCAACTATTTCACTGCTTGACCTTTGCTGTGATGAATAAAACAGAAGCAAAGAGAAAACTGGAAACCTGTCATTGTAAATGAAGCAGCTTCTGCACCATGAGCCAAAACCACATTCACATAATGCCTCACACACAAGAACAACCACGAAAAAGACACTCAAGACACTTTACTGTGCTATTAGCAGTTCTCTCCACACTCTGTGGTGGTAACAAACTAACTGTAGCTGATAATATTTGCACATATCGATATTACATTTTTCTTTAAACCCTAAGAATGCTGTTTCCTTTTTCACTCATTAGTCTGTTCAAAAAGAGCACACAGAGAATCGAGCAGCACAAATAATATCCGTATCAAATATCAATATCAGCCGATACCCGATACATCACACATCACTGACAACAGTATGAACTGGAGCTCGAGTTGGAGACTGAACAAACAAACCACCTGAACCACTGAACACTGAACCACTAGAACCACTGCAACACTGAACCTGTGACCACTAGACCTGATGGAGGAGCCAGACTGTAAGCGAGGAGTCAGACCACAGACATTGCGAAGGATTTGAGCTTTTAAGATGGAAGTCCTGCTGCCCTGTGTACCACTTGCTCTCAGCTCTGGTTGTGCTCCTGTGTTCTTCCCCAGAGTGTAAAGGAAAGACACAGTGACCCAGCCACAAGGAGACTCTGTCCCTCAGGGAAGAGGATTACAGCCACAATGCAGTGCACTTTTCAAAGAAACAAACTTACTGGGCACATCTATTCAGATTACAAGCCAGATGGACAAATCCAAGTGTGCGCTGAGGGGGAACTTTTCCCCTTATGAAGTCCCGGATGTGGACCGAGAAACACAGTACCGCCCTAGTAGCACCACTAGAGGGAGGGACCGGATCCAAGAAGGTAAATGGCACAGTAATGTCTCTTGTTTGGCTGTGCAGTGGGCACTGCGGAATCTTGACCCTTAAACACAAGAAGACTGATCACAGTTCAAAATGGCCTCCATCTCGGCACTGAAGTCCAAGAAGACTTATATTTATTTATCTGGCCCTCAGTTTGTTTGTATTTATTTTTTTATTTTCCATTATGGAGTGAGTTTCTGACACTGCCAACAGTAACATGGTTGATGTTTTAACAAGGTTACCCTATTTTAGGGTTTAGGGTCACGACAGTGTTTTACTAAAAAACATGTGGCTGCCAACCTATGTCCAACTTAGGGCTTTGCTGCAGT
>JAIEZT010000931.1:0-27547 GCA_019594935.1 Periophthalmus modestus | reverse complement strand
GAGACCACACTCTTGTGTGTGCTTGCGTTGGGAGATGTCTGTGGACTGGAGCTGACGCATGCCATACAGCTTTTCAAGGCCTGATCTTGTTAGATCTCACAAGTTGAGCAAGTCCATGGCCTGGTTAGTAACTTGGGATAGGAGCCCACCGGGGATCACAGTGGTACAACAGTGGCAAAAAAACTGCCATTGTGTCAGACACATCACCCCCGTTGCCTAGTATGAAACGGGGTGTGTGTGCGAGTGTGAGTGGTCTGAGTGGCTGATGTCGCAGATTTGGCAGCCCCACTTTTTGCAGTCTGCCCCAGGTCAGTCTTTGGCTACATTAGTAGCTTAACCACAGCCAAGTATAGAGTGAATGAAATAATAGCCAATGGTAAAGCTTTTTGGGTGTGTCGTTGAAAGGCCGCAATAGGTATACTTCACCTGGTCCACTAGGGCTAAGCTCGCAATAAGACGACTAAGCTGCCATCCAGGCACTTAAACTGGCGGCCATGTTTGAGCTGAGCATGTATTGAACCCAACCCAATCTCTTAACAAAAAAATAATTTAATAAAGTAAGGTTCAAATATGTGACTTTTTCTCTTTATGTTACTTTATTCTATTTAATTGCCCTTAGAATTATATAAGCTCCACCCTCAGAAATTACAACATGAAATTCTGAAAGGTGGCTACATATTGCTTTTGCATACTATTAAAGGTTACTGTATATATAAACAATATAACACAATCACTAACACTGAGAATAGCAAGTAACCAACAAAAACCTAACTCCACGTGGTGCACAAAGGTGTTGTGGATGTGTAACGATGCCACAGATGTAGTGAAGGTCTCTTTGAAGCTGTGTGTTTAACAGCTGTACAAATAAACAGCTGAGGAAACTATAAACGCTGGATTAGCCCAGGGATAATGCCTCTTCTTTATGTGCACCGTATGAACAACAGGCACTTTTAATTAGATTTCTGTCCTTGTCCCACGCATGTCTCCAGAAAACAACATTGAATTTAATTACCTTTGCTATAAAGGTTACAAAGGTGTTTTTATACATTTCACTAAAGCGCCTGGGATTACTTAGAGCAGTTACTCAACAAAAAAAACAAGTCTTGAGTTTTGCTTCACTCTGTTCAATCACACGTGATTGAACAGAGCTTCAATGTCACTCTTCCAGAGATAAAACTGTGTGAAAATTTAGAAATGGCTCCTCCTGTTTTAAAGTCCAAACTTTTTATGAAACTTAAAACGTTTGATAACTCGTACCGTGATTTCACTGTCTTTAAAAAGTTATTTCCTGCTTTAAAAATTTATTCCTCACTTACCTTGGTGCATTTGAGCATCCTATTATCATTCTGGTGAGTTTAGTTTAGTGAGTTTTTCACAGCTTTCAGAGACCAGCATCACGGTGATGCTAACACAACAGTAGCATTCTAATAGTGCACTTCCTGTTTATCTGCCAATAACACACTTAGTAATTAGATGCAGAAAGTAGACAGCAGACTTTCTTTTGACCTCCAAGAGCTGCTTGTACAATATGTCTGTATTGGGGCAAGATCAAATTTGCTCATGTATATGGAAAAAAAAAATGGACACAGGGTATTAAAATAATACTGAGGAATGCAGTATATAAAAGTGTATTTTTTAAATGTAACTTTCTGGGGGTGGAAAGTCAACTCCATGATTCCAGGGAAATAGAACATTACACCCAAGCTAAGTTTAATGCCATACTGTGGAATATATATGGCCAAAGGAATAACATTTGGAAAGAACCAGGTGGAGGACCTCCTCCAGGCCAAGTAAGGATCAGGGTTTGTGGAGATGCAAGCCCGCCCAGAGGAACTATGGCAGGTTTTTCTCTGTTTTCAGGGCCATAAACACATCCATAATCAAAACAAAAACATGCTTTATTTTATTAGTAGACACACTGGGGCTTTAATATTTTGGTTTGCCACATGTATACAATTTGCTTTACACCCATATTTTCCTACCCAATTTGGTCAACTTCTCAGCAATGTAGAATAATATGAAACCTTTTATACTGATAATATTTGAAAATCAAATCTTGCATATGGGTTTTATTACCAAGACCCAGCCAGCAGCAAACAACGGCAACACGGCATTATTTCTTTCCAATAATGCAACTTTGCTGTCAACACTTACACATCCATTATGTAACAGCGCTGTGATGTTTCCCCAGATCACATATCACAAGTGCAGGTAAAACACATTACACACTGAACAGGTTAATTCTTCTAGACTAGACTAATCTACTGTAAAAGCTGTCGTTCTTTCATTTGCCAGATGTTAGCATTTAAATTTCATTATCTCCATCGCAGATCACCCCTCACCAAGGCGCGCCGAGCAGAAGGCAGTGAGGCGACCACGAAACGTTCAATATGTCTGCTACAATCCCTAGCGATTCATACGCGAGCGGTGTGTTCAGATGCTCAGCAGGTATCCAGTGGAACAAGAGATAACGCTTTTCATCTCCCCGCACAGCGATGGAAGGCTTTGGCAAAGTTTAGTGCAGATTTAACTATTTTAAAAGAGGCGCTATGTAACTTTTCTGGTTGGAGGGTCTGCCATCTGCTCGTTACCACGGTTATTGCTTTGAAATGTTCAAAAGTATGGCATTAGATACAGTAATAAATGACATATTGCTGAATATCCCAGGCAAAGTAATAGCATCTCAAAATAGACAAGCAGGCGGTGAGTTATATAATGTAAGTTTAAGAACATTTTACAGTAAGTTAACATGCAATAAGATGTATATAATTTGGGGAATATTGTCTTGGGCCAATGCTATGGTGCATGGTTTTAGAGCAGTGGTTTCAAAACCTTTTTGTCTTAAGATGTGTCTCTCTAAATCGGTTATTGTCCATTGTTTGTATTGTTTGTATTATAGCAGACCTATTATCCCAAACCGACTTCTTAGAGCTTTTACCCATGTTATGGTTGTTTCCTCGCACCATTTTCTTACCCGAAGTTCTATTTGGAGTGGTTTGTTTGTGTTTGAGCAATCTTTAACGCTTATTTTTAAAATGCCATAGTGTCGATCAGTCCCTGTTTTCACCTGCATACGCCCACAGCTGTACTTATTTCATACATCCAATTATTTTCTTAATTGGTGATATGTGCAGGATTCGGCAGAATTGCGTAGCCCTAAAGAACCCGAGAACCCTTTCTTCTTTGGAAAATTACGAACATTGCATTAAATTACTGCTATAAGTTGCCGCTGAACAATGAAATATCAGCTTTTTCAATTTTCTTTTATTCCCTAATTAGGATCGGGGCCAAATTTGACCCCTTGGGCTCGCTAATTTATCCAAAAAGAATTATAAAACGTACCTATAGACATTCTGCAAGCTATTTACTAAAAAGATTAACAAAAAACAACAAAAAAACAAAACACAATTTTATCAAACCGCTGGTTTGCTGAGAAGACAATTTTGTTTGGGTGGTTTTCCAGCTCAACAGGTCAGCCATCTACCACTACACTCAACACTCATTTTAGTTCAATATTCATCCACTAGGTGTCTCTGTGCAGGGGCCACAAGTGGCACTCTGGGCTTTATGAATTGTTTGAAATTTGACTTTTTTAATTTTATTTTGTGCATTTTGGGGGTTAGCAGCATTTAACTGCAACCAAACTGGAGCCCGTGGGTTCTCCAGGGTCATTTTGGTACATGGCGTTTACAGTGACGGCAGCTTCCACTGGGCATCTCAGTTTTCTGATGCAGAAGCTAACAGACTTGTTCCTTTTATTAAGTCATTTTAGATGAATGTTGTGATTAAAAATGTGCAAATTATAACATAATGATCCACAGGGTGTCATAGACTGTAGCTATAGAGCAGACACAAGCACAATAGGTCTTCTTTAATAGCCAACATCTTCACAAAAAATGTATCTTAAGGATATAAAATGTATTACAAATCCAATACTGTTATATTTCACCTTCATAAACTAAAATCCTACCGAGTACCCCCTGATAAGTGCTCACATACCCCCAGGCCTCCCCGTACCTCTTAGAGTTAGCATTAAATTCACATTCTCATATATAGAAATGAAAACTATATTGCTAAACACTGGCTGCAGGTTTATACTGATGGTAATTTTGCCATCAGTATTGAAATTGATTACGTTCTGACGTTCATTATTGTCACCCTACTCCTTCACAGCCCTGTTGCACCTTACCTCTGTAGCACATTGTTCCAGGTAACACTCTTTCGCTCGCACAACTCCTCACATCTAATTTTCCAATCCGTCTTTCGAGCTCTGGTGTTTTTGTTTCCCTTGCATGACCCGTTTAGCGCAGGATGCATACGTTTAGCTCGCACAGTGGGGCTATGTTGTTGTGTTGTTAGCTTACTTTCGTGGGGGGGTCCGTCGGCCTGCTGAACCGTCGTGTCCGCTTCCCATAATGAGGCGCGACATTACAGCTCCAGCGCCTTCTATAATGGAGGTCTCCCCCGATCGCACGTTAAATATTCATGCGCTCCCGGTGTAATCCCACGCAGAGCAACAGTGCTTTCCTCCCGAGTCTCAGTGCGCCGCTGCACCCGATCTGCCTTGTCATATTCACTCAGAGTGTTGTTGTTTACAGCTCCGTGTTACACTTCACCTCCACTCACTCCACCGGAAATAACAGCAAAATTAAAGTTTTACTACTTGAACCTGTTTTGGGACGGCGCATTAAACAGGAGCGCAGGGCGGAAAGCGACTGTTTGTGCATTGCATTGTTTATTTACAACGATTTTTGCAGTGAAGGTGTGTGACCTTTTGGGGGAGAGGCCTCGCCAAGATACTACCGGGTGTTGGCTTAGTTTGGAATGTTCCATAGTATTACAGTAACTTTAGAGGAGTAGGTAAAAATTTTGTATGCTTTTAAGAGTAACTTTGCTTCAAAATGATATTCAAGTAGATGTACAAAGGAGTAGTTCAATAAATTACTCAAATAAGAGTACAAAAGCTACTACTCAAGTAAGTTAGTACTTAAAGAGTAACTGTGAGGGACGATAAAAAAACTACTACTCAAGTAAGAGTACCTTAAAGAGTAACTGTAGGGACGTGACCTTTTTAAATTTTAAATTGATGGAACTGGAAATTAGAGACAGGGTGAGGAGCTCAGACACACGGGAGGAGCTCGGAGTAGAGCCGCTGGCTCTACACGTGAGAGCAGCCAGTTGAGGTGGCTCAGGCATCTGCTCAGGATGCCTCCTGGACGCCTCCAGAAGGTGTTTCCGGGCATGTCCCACCCGGGAGGAGCCCCCAGGGAAGACCAGGGCACGCTGTCTCTCGGCTGGCCTGGGAACACCCTGGGGTCCCACCAGAGGAGCTGGAGGACGGGGTGAGGGAAGTCTGGGAGTCCCTGCTAGACTGCTGCCCCCCGCGACCCGGCACCGGATAAGCTGAAGAAAAAATGGATGGATGGATGTAATTGGAAGACCAAAAACTCCATTTAATGCACAAAATCTGGTCATTTCAAAAGGATAGACACAAAAAATTTGAAAAAAAACTGAATCATGTCTGAAGAGAAGCAACGCAAGAAACGCAAATGTTCAAATCATTCATGTTGTCAATATAAAGTTTTGTCACATTTATCGACTTATTCACACATTTGGAAGAGTAACCGAAACTTTTACTAATGCAAAGAGTACTGTTACTTTATTAAAAATCTTTCACAAGTAGGGGTAAAAGTACGCTGCTAGAAAAGTACTCTTCTTTAAAAAGCTACTCAACTAAATGTAACTAAGCAAATGTAACTGAGTACTACCCACCTCTGATTAACCTTACCTCAATGAAAACATGCAGGTGACGTCACAAGGGCAAGTATGGGTCAGATCTGCGGCAAGGTGACCCCCCCTCATGTTTATAATGTGTATCTTTCAAGGTATAATTTTCAGCAGTAGTAAAAACCTATAATTGGGGGGAAAAAAAAGCTAAATAGATAAGTTTAATGGCATACTGTGGAGCATTTCTAACAAAGGCAAGTAGACAGCAGATCCTCTACTGGAAAAAGTTACATAGTGTACCTTTAGTAATTTTTTTTAAATTTTTTTTACAGCTCTGCCTTACACTTCACCTCTACGCACTCCACCGGAAAAATAACAGCAAATTAAAGTTTTTACTACTTGAACCTGTTTGGAGATGCCACATTAAACACGGGCACAGGGCGGAAAGCAGGCAGTTGTGCGTATAGTGTTCTTTTTTTGGAAGGTGTTAAAAGTTTATAGTGATTTTAGTAAAGCTCAAAATGATTTATCCATGCATGTTTATGTACTTTTGTTGGGTGACATTGTACTTACAGGTAGAATTGTGTAATTTCCAGGGAATGCTACTGCATATTTTTAAAGCGGACATAGTATTTTGTTTGTTTGGTTTTTTACAGGTATTTGGTATTAAACTAGATAATTATTTTACATTTTGTTCACTGTAATTCACAATATTGAGCTGAAATGTTAGATTAAAACACCTCCTGAGAGAGTCCTGGCCAAGAGGCAACAGTTAGTTACACATACAAACAACAACATATAATATGAGTTTAACAGATTAGGAAAAAACAGGTGCACATTATGGAGGCAGTCTCTAATGCTTTCACATTAGATTTAAAGACATTTAAGGGTAAGAGTGCAGCCAATTTCCAGTCTTCCCAAGTGTTCCAAGCAAAAGCAGCTGAGTGGACAAAGGCTTTGCCCGTTGGCTTCCTGTTTAAAACTGCAGAACTGAAATGCCCCGTCTCTTCATAGTGGAATTCACAGTCAGAAGAAGCTGCTTTTCTGGTTGAAAATGTGGGAACCCAAATACACAACCCGGAGTTGACTTTGTTGCTTTTTTTGTGTTTTTTTTTTTTTAATATAATCCCAAGTAAGCACAGAGAAGTGGGCGGGGATAGACGGCTGGTGAAGGAAGGACTTTCTAAAGCTCTCAAGTATCAAATGCAAGACAATATAGGATTACTCAAACATGCATGAATCAATTAAAAAATACACCGTTATAACATCTTAAAATGTCATAAAAACTGATTTTCACCTAATACACCCCACTTTAAAATCCACACACTTGCATGAAACACACAATTTCGTATTTGCTGTAGCTCCTCTTAGCCACTTAAGCCACTATACCTACTTTTTACTGCCTTAAAAACGTGAAAAACTGACATTTTAAAAGCTTTGCAATGGTCCAAAGTTATTCATCATGTACTTTATACATTACGAACATCCTAATTATTCACCATGATGAGTTTATAAGAGCTTTTCACAACAATCTAACGTGCACTTCCTGATCACACAATAAAACGCTTCATAATTAGAGGCAGACAGCACATTGCAGACATATTTTGATCTTTGACTTACAATATATCTGAACTGAGGCAAGACAAATTTTGCTCAAATACAGGAAAAAATTGAGTACAGGACCTTTAATCCCCGTGAGGATTGTGACCCATCCTTCAGTGCCGCTGGGGGAACCTGTCAGGAGCCGTGAGCGCTACGGCTACAGATCTCAGCTTGGCTTGATCAGAACTACCTTAAGCTGGACGATTTTTGTCTTTTGGGTAGATATATAGAAACATCTTGTTACCTTATTGAAAAAAATGACAAATGTGGGGACTAGTGTGACAAAATGAACGTCTGTTATTTTACCAAGTAGTGCGATTTTGCTGTGTTGTCTGTTATCCCACTGGCCTAGAAAACCTCTTCGTTGTTAGTAAAGTCTACCAAAAAAGTGTTTAAAGTGCTGACTGGAGACATGCTACTTCCAAAAAGCTCCAGTTGTCCTGCCCGAGTTATTTTTGTCATTGACTTTTTATCTGTCAACTATTCTTGCAGTATCCCGGGGCGCACAGGCAAATTGTTCCCCTGCTTCTTGTCACCTGGTAAAAACATTGGACAGTAGAGTTTGTTCAAACCTATGGACTGTTAATTATTGGTGTAAACATAGTCATACATTTTTACACCTGTCCTGAGATTTAAAATGCCTGCACACAAAAAAAAAAAAGTTCTCTGATGGATTGAAGGTGACAGCTGATGAAACTGAAAAGTACAGTATGAGTGTGAGAGCATCAGTGTATTGTTAATAGACAAATACAGAAGTCATTTGTTTCAAAAAAGGGTTTAGAAGCCTTACAAGCAGGGCCGGCCCTAGCTTTCAGGATGCCCTAAGCTGAATTTATTTCTGGGGCCCCCGACAGCAGATGCCTCCTGGCTCAGCTATTTGTGATTCACATTTTACAACATTCTGACTCTACAACTGGTCAAGGTGATGAGAGCATTTGTATTTATATGACCAACATCAGACTGAAAACATCCAAAGTGTCGCAACTACCATCGTCACAAGAACAGTACACAAACATATAAGGCGGGTCAAGATTTTTTAAATTTTATGTGTTGCATTTGGCGACAGTGGGTTCACATTTACATTATAAAGAGTTCTTGCACCGGTGTGAACACAGAGCTGCCCTCACCTCTGCCCGACTCAAATACAAATGTAGCAGCAGCAGATATTTTGCTACTATAAATATAAAAACAAATGTAATTGTTTGAGAGGGATATTTAGGCTGTTGTAAAACACATATTATTTTCAACATAAATGTATGGGCTCTTACATCGAGGCTGGCAGAGGCCCTAAGCATTTTTTACAAACTGCTTAGGGCCTCTGCCAGCCTCGAGGCCCTAAGCAGTTGCTTAGTCTGCTTATAGACTAGGCCGGCCCTGCTTACAAATCATTCATTATTTGGATTTTGAGATTTTCCAACAAAAAAATACAAATAATACTATAACTCAAATACCATAGCCAACCTAATTATTCAAACTTTTCTGCTGGAGAGTCTTCCATCTGCTCTAGACATGCTGCTTTATGGAGATGGTATTGCTTTTCCTGGAATGTTTCAAAACATATATATCTCCATGTAGAGAAGCAGGTCACGCCACAAAGCCAAGTTACAGGTCAGACCTGTGGGGAGGCGAGTCCACTCAGTAAGAATTTTTTTTTTTTTTTTTCTCTTTCAACAAAAAAAAAACGTTCCTCAACTCAACTTATTAAATGGAAACACAGAAACCCTACTGTCATCAATATTTCACGATGTACATCTTTCAGTATGTACCCATCTCAACTTATTTCTGTTTCTATTCAAAGCTTTTAGAGGTGAGGGCATGGTAAACACTAGGGTTTTCAAAAGTATCGAAAATCAGATACTAAGCGATGCTAAATCTAGTATTGAAACTACATACTCATTTGAACAAGTATCAATTCTAAAAAAAACAAAACTGTCACATTCATAGGACAGAAATGAACCTTTCCTGAATGGCTTTAGGATGATATTGAGCTGTATCAGAACAAGTATAGGACACATAAACTAGTATATACCAATTGACCACTATGGAACATGCCTAGAGGACACAGATATAAGGCCACAAGTTAATACAAAATAAAGAATACTTTAGACAATCACATACTATTGTCTAAAGGAGTGTTTTATTATCATTGTGGTATCAGAATTGGTATTGAGTATTGAATATATTCCTTAGTATCGAAATCACGTATGAAATTTTAGTATCAACCCTTAAGAAAAAAGGAAAGAAATGAGCATATTACATTTGGAAAGACCTCTGATGTAAAACCTTCATCAAACTATTGCAACTTATTAGAATTACACTTTTAACGGGGATCTATGCCACACTGCCACATTAGCTATGTCTGTGGACTGTAGAGGCTTAAACTCATTCTCCCAACATTGTAAGAAGTTTTCTGACTTGACATCTTCAGTCTATTATGCTAACAAGCCCCTCACACTAAAACTATTACTTTTATCCCACAGTGATGGGGATTTGTACAAGGTTTCAACTCCAACAAGGCACTTCCAGGCAGCCGCTGTACCGTGCGGTTTGAAAAGTAGACTTTGATGAATCGAAATCCCATTCCTTAACATGGAACTTTTTTGATGCGGAACGGAGTGATGCTAGCCTTCCATTTTGGTAATAGTATCCAGCTTTGAAATCCTATCAGCGAGACGCGCCTAGTCACTGCTGTCCCACTTCCAGGCACACTCCAGATAGGTACTGAAGCGTGTAGTATTGTGACAGTTAAGACGCCCAATAGCACATTTACATAGTCATAAAAACAAGCTAAACAGTGAGCTGCTGATACTAAAGAGGCTCAACGGTGACAGGCGTAGTTTTTTTTACATTCTATTTCCCATAAAATAGTATGAGGGAACAATAATAATAAGACAACTGGCTGACCGAAAGACACTTAAAAGGTAACTTTTCTAGTGGGGGTTCCGCTGCCGACTTGTCTCAATGGAAATGTTATTGCTTTGCCTGGAATGTTTCACAGTATGACATAAAACGTATACTCATTCACCATTTTTTTTCAATTATAGATGTTTTTTATTGCGAAAGAAATGCCTTGAAAAACATATTGTTACTGTGAGCGGAGACGTATCTCCACAGATCTGATCTGTAACATAATAACTAACACCTAGTGGTATCACCCACTTGTCTCTATGGAGATAGATAAAGTGAATGTCATACTGTGGAACATTCCAGGCAAAGCAATGGCATCTCCATGGAAACATGCAGGTGATGGACCTTCCCCAAGAAAACACATTACATAACATACACAAAAAAAGTCGCCACCAAAAAAAAAAAAGGTCACACACTCTAATTTCGTTAGACGGCCTTTAGCTTTGATTACAGCACATATTGACAAGCTTCTGCAGTGTCACAAGATTTATTTCCATCCAGTGTTGCGTTAATTTTTCACCATCATCACTTGCGTTGATGATGGTCGAGTCTGACCGCTGTACAAGGCCTTCTCCAGCACATCCCAAAGATTCTCAATGAGGTTAAGGTCTGGACTCTGTGGAGGTCAATCCATGTGTGAAAATGATGTCTCCTGCTCCTGAACCACTCTTTCAATATTTGACTCCGATGAATCCTGGCATTGTCATCTTGGGAAGAAAAAAATCCATGGAGGGAATAACCTGGTCATTCAGTATATTCAGGTAGTCCTGACCTCATTCTTTGAGCACAGACTGTTGCTGAACCTGGACCTGACCGACTGGAGGAGGCTCGTACCTATTTGGTTAGTTAAATCCAGGTGGCGACTTTTTTTTTTTTGGCCAGACGGTGTATAAAATATATACTTTTATGTAAGATTTGGATTTTAACTTTCAAAAACATAACTTTTTAACTTCCATAAACATAACATGTGTCCCCAAATATAAGGTAGAAATGTTCAAATCAAACATGCTTTACCGATGACAACTGTAATGCTGATTTACTTTTAATTACAAATCTCTGGACTTTATGGCCAAATTGTTATATTATAATTTTGGTTCTCTAGACAATTACACAATCAGTGAGCAGAAAGAGTCTCTCTTTTTGGGTTGCCAGTTTCAATGCTGAAGTTTATTTGGTTTAAACCTAAAATGCCTCTCTCTGATCTGACTGGTCACTACCTAAACCCCAGCACCTGCAGCCAATCATGGATCAGTGCTAGTGCAACCTCTGCAGCTCAGGGAATGAATTCTGGAGGTTCTGAGCTTTCACATGAGGCGTGACCGGTCCATGTGCTTAGAATAAGAAACCCTGTATGTTTCCTCTATCTGCAGGTGAAGACTCTGGCAACACAGGTTCAGTTGTGATTGTAAAAACTGCAAACTACAAGAGCACAGGCCACATACAGTCAATTACAGATAATACTGATAATCTTAATAGAATTTTCTCTATATAAAATCAGTTGTGGGCTGCCTCTTGATTATTATGACCTTTTCTTTTTCAAGTAGTCGAACTATTCACCTTCTTTCGGACATTGCTGTAGGTGCCGCCAACGTCATTCTGGTTGTATTATTTTGCATGTGGCTGCCGAAACATTTAATATTTATAAAGAATAGTTTGAAATAGACATGATATGACTTTAGTTTTAGAAGATATACCTCTGATGATAAAAAAAAAAGTTATTTTGTTAATGAAAGAAAATTAGTTTCACTGTAAATTTATTTTATTTTTTAATTATTATTATTTTTTTAATATTTAGCTTTCTCATTATTGTGTTGCTTCAAGTTTTCTTGTTTTATGTTATTAATATTAGTTTGTCTCTGTTATTGGCCTTGTTTATAGTCCTATCTACCCCCCTAGTTTGTTTTTTACATTTCATATACTGAACTTGACTGTATGATTAATTTGATGTAAAAAAACAAAAAAATGACGTTGCTGATCCTGACAGCACATAAGTTCTACACAAACTATAAAGCCGTTTTAAAACCTCCCACAAAATCAATGCAGTGTTGACATGCTGGTGCACAACATTTTGCACAAAACAAACTACTTCATATCATATTTTAACAACTAAACTTTTCTCAAATTCTCCATTGAAACATACGGGATTCCCATTCAACCGGAACTACAAAAGTGTGGTTCAGTAGCATTTATTTAGATGCTTAAGCTCCTGGAGTGTAATACGGTCAATAAACCAGATGTCTGTGTCTGTCAAAAGGACGAAAAGTTGCAGGACTGAAGATATTTCGCTGTTCATCCAAGCTGCTTCTTCATTTTTAGTCAGATTTCTGGTGGACACTGCCTTATATCTATCTAACTACACCGAAACGAACAAACCTATTGTACTTCTTTTACTATTAATAAACCGGCGTTAGATCTTCTTTGATTTAACATTACGCTTTTGTTGTTTACCCTCCATCCTGCTCTTTAAACTTTTAATGGACAAAACAACGAACGTGATTTTATTTCAGGAACCGGACGTGTATTGTTGAGCTCCAAAGTACAGTCAAACAGCAGCACAGTAGCATAACTTATTCATTATACAAAACAGTACTAATGTTTCCTGCTAGGGCCAGTGTACCGCCTAAGGTTAGACGCACCTTAATTGAGCAGTGCTTTTACCGTGTATTTTATAATGCCATAATAACTGTGGTGCTTGTACAGAGGAGTATTTCATTCAGACAGCCGTGACTGGCCAGACGCCCGCTGAGTAATCTGCTGGAGGAGGCAGATAAAGGTTGGTATGAAACATTAAACTCAGAAGTACATAAACAACTGTCAGTCACAGCACACTCAGAGGATGTATAGTGCAGCTGTTTAAATGCCTCTCTAAACATAGCCCATATACTACTGCAGTACTGAAGCTTTTATGAACTTAGACCATAGTTCTGATTGTTATTGAGACATTGCAGCTGATGAGTGGGGGGGATGTGAAGCTAACTGGAGGCACTGCACTGTCTGAAGCTCCGTTACTCGAGTTAGACTTTAATCTGAGGTTTATTTGACCATAAAGAACTGATTTAGCCGGAACTACAACTGATGAGCGGTTTTGTGCTGTTAAACAAGACCCTCTCGAATTACATTAGTCACAAGCCCACAGATTTTCAGTTAGTCACCGTCACTTTTTGTCGTTTTTGTTGAAAATCAAACACCTAAAGAGGACCGTGAACACTCAGAACATTCAGATCACACCTCCTGAAAATGTGTTTAAATCCGTTTGGTGTTTTATCTTGAGTTCTCAGGAGGATTGAGAAGATGTTTTTTTTGCTGTGTTTGATGTGTACATTGTGTCACCATGTTATATATTCGTCCATAGACATACATGCAGAACCGAAGCGTGCTAGTTGTTGCATTACGGCGATGGCAAATTGTCTGTGAGAGTTGCAAAAAGCCCCTATAACCTAATCGCGGTGGATAATTAGGACGCTCGTAATGCATAAGGCAAGTGAGAAATAACTTTGAACAACTGCAAACCGTTTACAATGTTTTTCATATTTTTAAAGCTGTAAAAATCACCTTTAATCTTATATATGTACTGGAATTATTTTAACAGACCCTCTAACGATGCAATTAGGTAATGCATTTTCCATACAGAGTAATTGATAAATATTTGTGCATACCTCTGTTACTGTGTTCCTCCGATTTCAGCGAACTTTATAATTATCTGGCTCCTTCTGACAACAAGGTAGCGTGGTACTGTGTAATTAGACTATGGTGCGGAGGCAGGGTCACTAATTATTCTCCATAAAAGTGTTGTTAGAGCAGTTCTTGTGATGTGGTCAGGGTTTTATCAAAGGTTTGGGGGGTCTGTACCATGCGTTTGAGCAAATTCGTCTCGCCCCAGTACAGATATGCTCAAAACATGCTCTGCCGTGTTCTGTCTGCATCTAATTAAGCCAATGTTTTATCGTCAGAGGATCAAGAAGTGCACGGTTAGCATGCTAGTTGCTGTTAGTGCTCATAAACTCGACAGGGCGAGGGATTAGGATGCTCTGAACGCATTAGGTAGGCGAAGAATAACTTTGGACCACTGCAAACTGTTTGAAATGAATTAGTTCTGTTTTTCCACTTTTCTGTGATAGCAAAAATCTGGTACAGTGCCTTTAAAACCGCTGCCTCCCTTCAATCCCCCAAAGTCCCCAAGCGACTTCTGCAGTATTTCCGATTGGCCACAGTTCCACCGTGGTCATGAAAAATAAAAAGGATACAACACCCCCGCGTTAGGGAGGCTTTCAACCGTTGTTCAGCCCGGACTTTAATATTTTATATGCACCTCTTACTTATTTTAGTGAGAATAATTGATCTGGAAAGAGCAGTGCCGCGCAAAAATGAAAGGCTCTGAGGAACACAGAATGAAAAAACTTTGTTATGGTTGGACGATTTGAGATAGTGCAGGATTTTTGTTCAAAGCTGCCTGCCAGTTCCAGTGAAATTTCTGATTTTGAAATAAATGCATTTTTGAGTGTAGTGATATTAAAGGCTCTCCAGACTTTTATCTCCTGTATCTGAGCAAAATTTGTCTTGCCCCAGTACAGATATATTGTATAAGCTGTATGTGTGCTGCATGCTGGCTAAATCTGAGTAGGAAGCATTTGATAACCCAATAATCAGGAAGTGAAGGTTACCATGCTAGAGGTGGCAAAACTCCTCTCTATCTAAAGTATTTATAAAGTCATTGCGGTGAATAATTAGGATGCTCAAAATGCATAAGTTAAGTTAATAACGTACGAACTTAAAAAGAGTTTAAAATGGTTGTGTTTTTTCAAGACAAATATAAGTTTATTTTTTGTGCCTGTAAATCTTTGGCGATACAAAGATACAGTATCACTTGCCGCAAAATGTCTTTGAAGGAGAAAAAGCATGTTGAATTGACACTTGTAACATCTCAAATGATAGTGCTGTTACTCCAAAACCCAGTGTTACTCCAGCATTGTCTTCAGTAAAGTTTCATTGTACCTTTTATGATCTGTTCTGTGATTTGGCTCTTCCTCCAAAAAAGGCCCAACACTAGCTGGTGGTTAAGTTAACCACTCACATTAACACGAGTGGGTTGTTGCAGAGCTACAGGAGGTGTTTTATTACTTCTTACAACTACTTATTTCATGGTTACTGAAGCGTTTACTTGAGGCAATGTCGTGTTTTTTTTTTTTGTTAGAAATAGTCCAACTGAAAAGCTATAATTGATTTAAAAGTGCATATGTCATCCTTGCATGTTTTTGTAATTATTAATCTACTTTGTTATTGGGATAATACCAGTGGTAGGACAATTTAACATACAATGAACACAGTCTATTTAAGTGTCCATTTATGAAACTAAAGGTGTTGTCATAGTCTCATTAGTCAAATCATAATAATATTTTCGTACACTATCCCCGCCCCTTGGTATGCTGTCCCATGTATGTTCTCCCTTCTTACACCCTGCAGTTATGTGCTGGACTGTCTCGGGGGGCCTCTTTGCACAGTCTTGGGTCTTGTCTCCTGTGGTAGATCTGGGCCTCTATCGCTCTGGTGCTCATGGTCTGCTCCTGCGCTGTCCATCAGACCAGTTCTCTCTAGCTTCTGGTAGGATTTCTTAACATCAGCTGCTTCAGTTATGTTCCGGTGGTCCTTCCGTGATGGGACCTCCAACACCTCCTCTTCTGTGACATTCGCTGATCAGGTTTTTGGTTAAGAATATTTACCTGGAGGGTTACTTCAACTGTGCTTGCCGTAGGTTTCCTTTAGGTTTTCTGTATAGTCAGTAAAACTTGCTTAATGTGTCCAAAATGGTGAAGAGGTTAATGTAGCTGGTGTTGGCCCCATCAATACATCCCACAGCTTGTTAAACAGATAAAGAATAAGTTATATCCTGAAAACCTTTGCAGAACATGGTGTAAAAAACTTGCCAGCTCTTTTGTTGTCCCGCATTGACATATTGTTCATTCATTGTGAAAATGGTTGTGTTGTGCTGTCCATTTAGGCAAACACTCGCTGTTGCGCTGGCATTCACAGTTGGATTTACTTTGCTCCAGTAAGGGTTTGCACGGGCAGAAAGAGAACACAATTGATTGGTTGTAAGGAGCAGCGGCTGTAGGGTCAGTGCGGGTCGGGGCAGTATTCATCGATGCACAAAAGCCCCTCCAGAGAGAAGCACCTGTGAGCAGCCTGCCTCTGCGAACCCCCCTGAGGCTCCACTTAATGATTTGTAAAAGAATGGAAAAGTCAGCAGTCGATGGACGCTACAGAGGTGAGGTCAGGAGTAAGCTGCAGGCGAACTTAAGCAGATAAGACTGCTCAATAAATATTTGTGTTTACAATTTTACATAGTTTAGCATCTTGATGGGCAAGTGAAGAAAAGTGAGAGCATAAACTGTTACATTTAGTGAAAGAAAAAGGTGGACTACGTAGCTTTTCTGAAGGAGGGTCTGGGTTTTTGCTGTACCTGGAACATTCACAACTTATTTGACCCCATGGACTTGACGCACTTGACGTAGCTTGAGCAAGTTACAGGTCAGGTTAGTGGAGAGGCAATCCCTGTCACAAAGAGATTTTTGAGCCACTAAAGCACCTGTAACTGAATAATTGTAACATAGACATTTTAACACCACAACATTTAATATCCCAGGCAATGTAACAACATCTCCTTGGAGACAAGCAGGTGACAAACCCCACACCTAAAAGTTATGGTAAACTATTCAGAAGTACTTTTTATTACACAGGGTATTAATACTAACTAATCATACATAGTACTTCTATGGGGTAGATCACCATGTTACCTTTTATTGTTTTGTTATATTTGCTCAAAAATTGCAATACCTCTTCAAAAATAAGTTCAGTTTTTGGCGCTCCGAGTCCCCCTTCTCTTTTCTGTATTTCTAGTGTATTGCCGTGTGGGAGCGTAGTTGGTGAAGGCTTGGACTGGATCAAACTGCAAAAAGAATTTGAATAGGGCCCCGGAGAAATTGCAAGATCACTGAAACATGCATGGATGACCTATAAAACCTCTTTAAGTATGTTTTTGGTGAGGGACAAAGGTTATAACATGGTAGAAAGCTCCAAAAAAGTTGATTTTGCATAATACCCTCTGTTTAATGTTAGGGTATGTATACTTCTTAATATTTCTGTAAGGACATTTATCCTCTGAGTTTCACCCATCCTTCCGTGTAAGCCTGTAAAAAGCAACAGTAGTGCAGCACCTGGGGACCCATCTCTGCATCTTGGGATAGGCTTGGTCAGGACTGCCTAGCTGGGGATTAGCCTATCCCTTTTTTATTTAAAGACAAGTACTGATCAGCAACAAGAGGGATGGGAACATTATTTCTAGTAGACAGTTCATCAGTTTGATCCATGGCGAGTACTCTTGGCCAATATCATTTCTCTTGATCTGCTTGCCTACAGCTTTTGACAGCTGACTCAAATGAAATATACAATTACTTTAACCTCCCTTCCTATTGTTGTTTGGCATACTCTACTGCAACACTATTTGTAACGGTGACAGTGGCATTTGCGATGCAGTTACTTCTATCACCACCATCACAACATATTGTAGGTGACTTGAAGAGTGCCTTGAGAACCTTTTGTTTTAACATATAGATTTTCTGTTAAAGATGGTCTAGCGGTCCTATATGTTTTGCTGGACGGTAGATTCCAAGCGAAGAAAATAGAGCTCCTCAATGGCAGGTAGCCCCTTCGCGATCCAAGACAAATCCAGTCAAATAGCCATTTATCTTGCTGACAGTTGAAATCCCATGTTTGTAATTACACCTGATGCCCATCTGCGAGATCGCCGCAATCATTTCTGCAAACAATGTCGAGCCGCCTCTGCTACGGATTGTCTCTGAGATCAATGATCGGGTCCAAGTTAAGCCGAAAAACAGTAAACAATTGTTAAACGTCCAGCAATACATTTACTCCCCTTGATGAATGTCGACATACGCTACGTGTTTTTGTCTCTTCGATATTGGAGACAGGACGGAATTGGAGAAAGGGAAGATCGATATTCCAGTGAGAAGACAATCCCTCCACACACCGTTTTCTACCAGTGAGCACATCTAGCTTCGGAATGCCATCTCTCTCGGCTGTATTCGTTTCATCTAGCTTTTTTTTTTCCACTTAAAAGCTTTTATCCTGCGTAACAAGAGATCGCCAAATCTTCCGTGTAATGAAAACTCGGAAATGTAACGTAATCCTCAAAATGAATCAGCCTGGATTTGCAGTGTTGTGACAGTTTTTCAGGTTTTCCAATTTTGGGGGAATATCGTTTTTTTTTAGTAAGTATGAAAAGCCTGTCTGCGATGTGAAATGCAATATAAATAGAGTCTGAAGGTGTCGCGGATGGCTACTGTTTCGTTTGACCGTATAGAGTGTGTCATGTTGCAGTGGGAAGAAAGTGCTGACACGATGTGGTCAGGCCATCTGCTCGCTGTCCTTTGGGATCTGTGGCTGGTTCATACTGAGCCCGTCTGGATGGATGCGCTCATATACTGTTGTCATGACCTTTGTTGTAGAGGTGTGAGGGGAAGGTTGGCGAAGTGTGGAAAACAGCATGAGGAATGGGTGTTGAATTAAAGTTCTTATATAATCATAAATCAGTTTTTGAGGGTTTAAACATGTTGTATTCTTATTGATAACGTGTTTGGAGTTATATGTTTAAAATGGTTAGTTTATGCCAGATTCACTCTAGAAAGTATATCTGCAAGTTGGGCAACAGCAGTAGTTTAAAAAGTAAAAAAACAAAACAAACAACTTAACATTAAAGTCTTAAAAACATGAAAAACAGAACTTTATACAGGTTGTTTACTCCTCATTTACCTTACGCATTTCGAGCATCCTAATTATTCAAAGTGATGAGTTTATAAGCGGTTGTTGTGCCTGATCCTGTTCTGTGGCCCAGACCCTCCCTTCCCTCGCCTGGCTGAATGACCCAGTGCCTGGCTGGGGTGGCTCCCGTCCTGTTGTGGGTGGGCCCCTCTCTGTCCCTTAGTTAAGTGGGCTCTGGCCCTATAGACTTGAACTTTATCTGCAAATGGATGCATTAGTCCTAGACACATCTGCAGCTGTCCGTCCATGGGAGTGGGTCTCTCCTTCACTGTGGTTCTCCTCGAGGTTTCTCTTTTTCCTACTGGATTTTTGGAGTTTTTCCTTGGCGAGAAGGAGGGTCTAAGGATAAGGGATGTTCTGGGACAGTTATCCATTTGCTTCTTTTCTGTTGATTAATTTGCTTGTCTGTTTCTCTTTCATTGTTGATTTTCTAACTTTCTGTTGATTAAATCAGTTCTCATGTTCAGCCCTAAGAGGCAACCGCTGTTGTGATTTTGGGCTTTACGAGAATTTAATTTGAATTTAATTGAATTGTTTTGCCAGGATGCTAACTACACACTTTCTGATTCTACTACAACAGAATGGACTTACTGGACTCTAGAGCTGCTTATACAATATATGCAAGACAATTTTTTTGCACAAATACATGGCAAAACTCGGGTACAGGTGTTTTAAATTAAACTTTCAACCAATTTAGAGTGGCTGTCTATACAATTGCAATTGTACATCGTTTCATATAACAGCCCTAAGTCCAAATATGCTAGAACGACACAATTTAAAAACTAAATTTCATGGAGAATTTATGAAACAAACTGTCCTAGTTTCAACCTAACCTCTGCTGAAAACATACAATAATCTGTTTTCTCAATAATCTCTGTTGGTCGAGGATGACTGTGCAAGGACACTTTTTCCTTGCTGCTTAGAGTGATACAACAGCGTGACCCGTCCCTGGCTGTCGCCCAGCACAATGGCGTTGTTGGCAGGATGATGAGTTAAAAGGTGAGGAAGCAGATGGATACACCGTGTTTGTCCTTTTTTCCACGTGGAGGACCTTGTCTTGATGCTCAGAGGTCGGCCCGTCGCGCTGCACACCTGGATGGGCGTAATGGTCGGAGAATGCCTGAAGCGCTTCGGAGGCAGTCAGGTGCACTCAGCTCTGAACGGCCCGGTAAGCATGATTTAGTTCCTAAACTTCACAATATAGGACATTCGCTCATGATGGGGCAGCAGTTGAAAGATATGATTGAAATAGCAAGGTTTTATTGTTAGATTAATATAATGGTGGACAGTGATGTGCAATATTAACCACATTCTGATGTAACAGTAACAGTCTAACAGAATTTATTAAATCATAGATGTCACAGTTTGCTTTACTCCACCTTTAAAAAATCTTTGCTTTGATTATTCATGTTTTATGACTTATGAATGAATAGTGCACAAAACATGCTTATTTGTGTGTCCGCCCTATCTGAAGGCAAAAGCAGGACTGTAGGCAGTTGGGAAACAAAATTAAAATCAAGTCTAGAAAGAGTATATGGACTGGGAAAACAGATAAGATAATTAAAGATGTACAGTGCAACATTTCAGGTGGAGGGTCTGGTTTTATTAACAAATACCTTGAAAAGCACGTCTTCTTACTGTGAGGGGGATCCCAACTCCACAGATCTGACCTTTATCTTGGCCTAGTGGTACCACCTACTTGTTGACATGGAAATAGGTAAGTTTAAAGCCATACTTTGGAACTTTCTAGGCAACATATTGTTACTTAGTTACTTAGTGCACCTTTAAATAGCTTATTATTATTAAGTAACTATTTTGAAAACTGTATCAAGTTAACATACGTGCATATACTGTACATATACACATATATACACATATGGCATATGAATGTGTGGAATTGTGTGGAGACTGAACTTGGAGAACAAGCTATGTTCTTCAAGTTCAATTTTACTCTGATTTCTTAAACTACCTCCCTGTCAAAACAGATGTGCATATACATTTGCAGTGGATCAGTGTTTTGAGCATTTATCAACTGATTGATTGAAAACTTTACAATCAAGAAGATTTAGAAAAGGAGTAGGTAGAAGTGAAACTTACATAGATCCTACTCCTTTTTCACAGGGAGGAGGACTGACTCCCTTTTGGACCAGTGCATGCTTTCGTTCTGTCCTTAGGCAACACAATTCATCCAACATACTTAGTATGAATAGGGCACAGACTAGCAGCCTCGCTACAGTTAATCTATCTCAGGGAAGCTGTGGCTACAGTAGTTTATTATCACCACTAGATGTGCGGCACGAGGGCTGAGTGGCTAATACTCTCGCCACACAGCAAGAAGGTTCTGAGCCGCCCTTTCTGTGTGGAGTTTGCTCGTTCTTCCTGTGTCTGGGTAGGTTTCCTCGAACACTCCAGTTACCTCCATCTGCCCAAAGCATGCACAGTAGGTAAAAAAACTCCAGCTAAGATGGTCCTGACCAAGCCTAGCTCAAGATCACGCAGATGAGTCCCCGAGTGCTGTACGCCAGCAGCTCACGGCTCCTGATGGGTCAAATGCAGAGGGCGTAATAGTGTACTTTTACCTTAGGGGATGACTAATGGATTGCAAAGCATCATTGTAGTTGATCCATAGATAGTATTATGCCAATATTAGATGAAGCCAAGTTCCCCTTCAAACAGACTGTTTCTCACCATGTTTCTCCAGCGTAATGGAGCCAAATGGGAAGATTGCTTCATTCCAACAGTATCAACACCATTCCTCGGCTTAATGTGCAGGCACTGGGTGGACTTAGTCATTTTTAGTTGGGCCTGCGTTACGATCCATTACACAGAGGAAATAGAATAATATATGTGTGGTTTAAGTGCAGCTGTTTCACATTTAGCCCAATGCAGTTCTTTTTTATGTTCTGCTCTTGGTGTAATAGAGCCAAGATGGAGCCCGTAGTTGAGATGACTGAGCAGTTTGAGTCGTTTTACCATTTGCTGTAGAGTTTATGGTAGTATGTTGGAACTCATACAAGAGAGAATCCATCATAGGAGACCAATTTCAGCAGCTGCAGCAACCACTGACAGTGATAAAAACAGCTCTGGAGAAATAAGAAATCATATTATTTTGTGCAAGTAAGATGTGTAGTAAATAAGAGAGAAGCTAGGATTTGGATAGGTGTCAGTTTGGTTCATACAATTGAATGTACTTGAAAATTGAAACATGTTCCTTAATGTGTCTGGATGGGACTTCCTTAGGTGCTCAGGTATCCTACATCATTGTTCAGATCACCATGTTACCATGTCACCGAAAACAACATGTTAAAATGTTCAATGCATTTGAATAAATTCCTCCCTTTTTTCTCCGTGCCAAGTCACTCAACCTGAAACTACTGCACATCACGACATGTTTGGCAAGTTGTAGAGTTTTGTGTCATGTGTTTGCTGCATGGGACATAGGATTGTGGGCTGAGACATGGACAGGGGGGTTCAAATAGTGATTAGCCTAATACCTTACTAGCCTAAAACCTCTTCGGGTATGTTTTTGATGAGGGAACAATGTTATAACATGGTAGAAAGCTCCAAACAATGGATTTTACATAATATGATTTTTAGTCTGACTTATTTTATTTTCCCTATTAAGTCTTAGGTTGAATACGGGAATGCCAAAACTATTTGCTAATTATGTTATGCATTTAACAAAAGACATTTATGATTATATTGGGGTTTTTTTTTCAGGACTGGTTTGGTGCCATTTAAAACTACAGTCGCTTCAGTACAAAATAGGCTAGTGCAGCTCTGCTTGTGAACAAGTCTCTCCATGACCTAGTACCAAAGTACATCTCCGACATGTTAGTGCCATATGAACCATCTCACACTCTGAGGACTTCAGGGACCGGCCTCCAGCTGGTCCCTGAGTCAGGACTGTGTTTCAGTTTTATGCAGCTAAAACCTGGAGCAGTCTTCCTGAAGATGTTAAACAGTTCTGTTTAGCTGTACATATAACTGAAATGTTTTTATTTTGTACTCTTCTCTTTAAATGTTTTAGGATGATTATTTATGTTTGTTTGTTGTCTTTGTTATTCTAGCACTTTGAATTGCTTTGTGGTATACAAATAAACTTGCCTTCAAGGGGGAGGTACACGCTAAGTCGCTCCATCAGAGTGCTACCACAGCACAATCAACATGCATTTCACTAATTAAATTACTGTACATCACATCATGTACAGTACATCAGGTTTGTCAGGTTGTATCATGCTTTTATACACATATATTCATATGCGATAATTAAACCTATCTATTTTGAGAATCCAATTACATATAGATTCACATCTGTTCAAGTATAAATTATTCATGCCTTCACCGTCCCACTGCAGTGACCTGTCTTGCACTAAAAACGCCAAATCATAGTGGAGAATAGTGCTGACGGTGTTAGCTTAGCGTGACATCGTGCTCTGTTTGCCTTGTTTTATCTCATGATTATTTGATCTGCCCCTCTCAGACCACTTAGGCCCAGGAGGCAGAACTGGTCTCAGGCCTTGGGTTTGGTAAGAGCAGCTTTGGTGAGGTTGGGGCAGATTAAGTCCTCTCTAACTTAGATTTCGACGCTGGGACTAAGTGCTCCTATTTCCTTTCTCACAAGAATACTGTTCTCCGGCAATAGTTTCATTTATCATTTATAAGGTCTTGTATGGCTTTTATGTGCCGATGTTTGTGTGTAAGACTGTGATACATTTGAAGGGGCAGGTTAAGTGGTGTGGGGTATAATTAGCTGGTGGTTAGGTTCGGAAAATATGGCAAGGCAAAATTTATTTTGTATAGCACAATTTGTATACGAAGTAATTCAAAGTGCTTTACAGAATAAGAAAAAACATTGAAATTATGATACAACAAATCAAAACATAAATAATCACCAATAATCATCATAAATGAACATTAAAAGAGAAGAGTGCAAAATAAAAACCTTTCAGTCATGTGCACAGTTAAACAGAACCATTTTGAGCCTGGATTTAAACATTGTCAAAGTAGAGGCCTGTGTCACATCTTCAGGAAAACTGTTCCAGGTTTTAGCTGCATGAACCTGAAAAGCTGTTCCAGTAGTCTGACCTACTGGAGACAAATGCATGGATGCAAGTCTCTCTAAGTCTGGTTTTGACAGTATATCTTTGATTTTTGCATTGTTTTTTTTAGATGGTAAAAAGCTGCAGATGTTATTGATTTGATGTGGCTGTTAAAGTTCAAGTCCATTACTACCCCCTAGATTTCAAGGTTGTAGAGAGAGAGACTGGAGGTGACTGCTGACACTTTCTCTATGTTTCTGTGGGCCAAAGACTATGACTCCCAGTCTTGTCTGAGTTTAGCTGAAAACAAAGTTGTTTTGCATCCACAAACTTTATCTGTTTGGATGCAGTGTCAGAGTGAATCCACTGGTCCAGATTCACCTGCTGCAGTGAGACATAGATCTGAGTGTCATCTGCATAGTAGGACACATTATTTCTGTATATTAACTGGCCTTATGGCAGGTCCCAGGGTTGACCCCTGGGGCACCCCTCACCTCTGAGACACATTTTCCAGTTTCAACAAAGTACTCCCTCTCTTCTAGACATAGAAAAGTCCTAACTGGGCTGGGAATTCAACCTAGTGGATTCTTGTTGTAATCTTAAACACTTTTTTTTTAAAATTCAAATATGCTTAAATTAACCCAGATGAAACCAATAACACACAATACTTTTTGTTTTCTAGTATCAATTTAATCCTTTTTAATGACTTTGTAATTTAATGTGCCACTCTCCTCATTTATTGTAGGATTATTTTGGTGACTTGAACAGGCTGCACCTAAGGTTTCTTTATGTAATAAAGTAAATTTGCTTTGCCCAGTACAGATGGTATAGACGGTATAAACAGCTCCTGGCGTCAAAATGAATTCACTGTATACTGCATTTTAATTATAAAACATTTTATAGTCCATGAACCTGGAAGTAAGGTTGGTGTACTCATAGCATGCTAGTTGTTGTTAGCATTAACAACTACCACAACTCTGTTTTTGGCCTCTGAAAGTTGTGAAAAGCAATTATAAAGTTGTTGTGGTGAATAAGGTAAATGAGGAACCGGTTTTGGAAAGCTGCAAATGGTTTAAGATGTAATAGCTGTGTTTTTCATGTTTGGAAGACCGTAAAAATCAGGCAAAGACCTATATAGCCGGGAGCTGTCATTACACACTCCTGCAGTCACACTACGCCGCATTTGACTGGATAGATTTCTGGACTGGTTAAAAGGCATGAAGGATAATTAGCTGGCATTGGCTGACGTCCACGCCACTTGGAGAGTATATAGGAACCCTGCTATGAGACTTTCTGCTCTATAGTGGCCTCATTTCTCTGGTGGCAAAGAGGCGGCTCTGTCATTAGAAAGCAGTGTAGCCGTGTAATCAGAATGAGACACAGGCATGGAGCGGGGAATTACGATGGTGCGCCTGCTTGGCTTTCCTTTGCAAGGCGTTGGGATGAATGAACGCTATGACAGCAAACAATGGGATTCGGAGCGCTGAGACCTGCCCGTACTGCGTTGCTAGCTAAACATCATTGATTGCTTTGAGGCGCTCCGAGTGGTTTTGATAACATTTCAATAAATATTAAAATGAGCACTGCACTCCGAGGGCATGCTAAAGGATTGTGGATTGACAACAGGCTTTGAAAAGGTTTATATATTGGAGTGTTACTGTGGGCTTGTACACGGTGAAATGTGGGTGTGTGTAATGTTTTTCATACTTTGATAGTGAAGTATAAAATACGAGCTGTGTGGAAATAGCAAAGGCCTTGGTGTGTTATGTTTCAGAGAATCCCAGAAGTGTTATAAATCTTAAAAAAGATAAAATTCTCGCTTCCAGGAAATGTTGTTCTCCATCTTGTTGTTAGAATGTTAAAAGAAATGTATATTTAATAATACATTTTTAGCTTACCCCAGAAGCTTTAGTAGATATTCTGAAGCAATACCAATGCTTTCATGTATGTGTGTTCTGTGTAACTGTTTTTTAGTACACTCAATAACATAACTTACATTGCCTTGTGTTTCTACAAGTGCTACACAGTGTGTCACAAAAGTGTCACTATCGCAATATTACACTAAAGCAATAATCAGTATCGGAACAATCAAAATAATGTTCTTTTATAAAGTTTTATTTTGGACAGAGGCCTGACATGCACATTTTAGTTTAAATAAAACTCAGCTTATTGTGTCAAAAAGTATTGTTAAAACATGTGATAATATAAGATATCACAGTAATTAACAGCCATTAATGCATATCACAATCTTTTCCAGAATTGGGCAGCCCCTAGTTTCTTATGAGTACCTCAAATAAGCAACAAGGTACTCTGTAGATCCTGTCGTAGAGAGAAATTTGTCCACTGTATTTGAAACCCAAAGTTTCTTGTCACTCGGGGCACCTGTCAGGGGGCACTTCAGAGCAGCCAAAGCGTTGTTTGCACATGCACTTTCTGATTATCTTATAACAAAACACTTTCTAAATTAGATGCAGAAAGTACGCAGTGGAGAGCCTCAAGAGCTGCTCATACAGGGTGGCCCAAATAGTCACTGACAGTTGAAACACAATTTATAACTCTTTTGTTTCTAACATATTTTCGTTTTTCTTTTTTAGAGCATTTAAAAACGACCCATCTTTCATTAATATGAGGCAAATACAGTCATAGAGGAACAAAACACTCATTGTTACAGTGGTACTTTCAGGCACACGCGGCAAATTCATGAAACCCAATGGTGTTACTATGTGACAGTGAATACCAGAGATGCCCCAAGTGTAAAGGCCATTTTAAAGGAATTAATAAGGTGTTTTTCAAATCTAAAGGGTGCATGTATGATGATCTTTCACAGACACCGACTCACGCCACTATAGTCACGATTTCTTTCCTGTGAGGCTATCTTAATAGAAAAGGGGTTTGTGACAAAACTCTGACAACTAAACAACTTAAAACGTAATATTCAAGCATCAAATAAGGAACTGTTTTCCAAATGTTATGCAAAGGTTGAAGCGGGCCATTCAGTGCGAAAACACAAGGATGGCCACTAAACATTATGTTTTTTAAATTAGGTAATTTTTAATTCCCTAGTTGAAGTAGTAATAAGTCTAACAAGTGTAAGTGAAACAATTATAAGGTATAGTATTGCCAAAAATCTCGGCGGAAAGTTCAGTTTATCTACTGCTAATAATTTGGATGGTTATACTTCGATTATAGGAGTAGTGCAGTTGAACGCGTCAGTGATGGCGGCAACATATCTCTTCTGGGCGCCACAAGAACTTTGCTCAAATACAATAGATACACACCCCACATATATAGATTGAGAGAACCAGAACTTCAATGTTGCTGCAAGAGGTTGCGAGGGAGTTTGGGGTTCTTATCATATTTTTACATCGTTGCACTCTCTTTCCAATGGCGTGTCATTCTGCAAAACCCCTCACTTGCCACATATTTGCTTTGTA
>JAIEZT010000930.1:0-27573 GCA_019594935.1 Periophthalmus modestus | reverse complement strand
ACCGGTCTGACACGAAATCAGACTCAACTTTTCCTGTTTTAGTGCCATTAGATTAACCAAAAATAGTTCCTATTGCTCCAAATGCCAGATAAATTGAGTGACAGGAATTTATTTAAAGAATTTGTCCTAACTTTTTTTTTAAATCAGAAGTCAAAGTCAATATTATGCCTTCCAACATGGCTTCTCGCTAAGACGGGCCTTCTTGTAGTAAAACAACCTTAGCGTGATGAATTCAATGGTCTCGGTATACTGCAAAACTTTCACCTGTACCTTCTGGAGGAGATATTAGGTCCATGTCCACTGTTGTTCCGCATCTTCATTTACAATCTGTGCCTGGATGTAATGGAGTTTAATGTATGAAAGTCTTACACTGAAGTATTTCAAAGACATCCCGGCACCTGTGGGCCAGGGGAAATGGAGACATCAGTTGTGAGTGAATTTTTTAAAATAGATACGAGGAGCCAGGTACAGGTGATGGCCACATTTCCGGTGAGAAGAAAACATCATTGCTTCTCGGGAACGCCGCTGTATGTAAAACGGATTCTATCAATCCCTGCAGCCTTTTCCCGGGAGGTGCTTTTTGGCTAGGCAAATATTCAACTATTCATTGTACTGCATATTCAGCAAAGAAGTCAAGCTTTACACTGCCGCGGGATATTCTCAAGGGAGCCAAAACTAGTTGTTTTATTGATACTTGCAGCTGATGTATCGATACTCCCTGGAGGTGGTGTGATGCTAACTGGATGCACTGCTCTGTTTGAAGCCCTCTGTACTCAAGTTAGACTTTAATCTGAGCTTGTTTTACGTAATCGGACCAGAAAGATCTGAATAACGGAACTACGGCAGGTGAGCTGCTTTGTGCTGTTAAACAACCCTCTCAAGTAACATTACTGTCACGAGCTAGCTAGCATTAGCCAACAGTTTTTCGGTTAGCCACTACCGCCTTTTTGTTGAAAATCAAACAACTAACCAGCACCATGAGCGGCATGATTTTTTTTCTTGCGTTTTCAGACAATCTAAAAAACGTATTAGGTGTGTGTGCTAATATGTGCATGGTATCACTATGTAGCACTATTTAGGGATGGGCGCGATATTAAAATTAAACTCACAATTATTTGACACAAAATAATATTGTTTTTTTGCTGCAAGTGAATTATGAACAATAATTAATAATAATGTGTCAATATATAACTCTTGACTAAAAAAAACGCACATGAACCAACCTGAGAAAGCCCCCAGAAAAATGATATGATAAAGGAGATATGCTGCATCGTAGCCATCAGCTGTGCAAAATGCTATTTAGGTAGCGCTAACCTAGCGATAGCAAAGTTGACACAAACACGACCATTATTCATGCAAAATCCCAAATCACATTCAATAGTTTATTCATTACTTGCGATGGATATTTTCGGCTCAAGTTGTCCAAAACAAGCAGGATGGTTGTCTCGCAAATGTGCACGTAAGTTGCTCGTGTTTGCCCTCGGCGCCGCCAGCTTTTTTTGTTTTTGTCAGCATACTCTGCAGATTTGTTGGACTGTTTTTCAAAGCCATAATAATTCCACAATCAGACTTCACATTCTTGAATGGAGGGATATATAAAAGGTGGTGAAGAGCCATTGCACCAATTCAGAAGAGGCACAGAAGTCTCACAAGTTTCACTGCTATGATAGAGGGCCCCTTGTGGGCAAACACTACGACTAACATTAAACATTGTATTGAAACCGGAAACATGAGGCAGTGGGTGCCGTAATGGTGAGTATAATCGTGTGGTGATGGTCACGATTATTAAAAAAATGCTACAAACGATTAATTACAGACCTTTTTCATTACGATTAGTGATATTATTGATTCGTCCCATCCTTAGGCACTACTACACTGCTGAACATTCCTCCAGAGGACATACCATGCAGCCCCCCGACACACAAACAATTGTAATGTTTATTTATTCTTACGAAAGCATTGGGCATGATGATGACTGGGCAAAACGTTATTTATGTATAATTTAGTGATTTGGTTCTCAAACCACTATCCAATCAGAAAGCAGAATGACCCTGCGACACGACCTCTCATTTGGGTTGCCAGTTTCAAAGCTGCTGAAATCCAGTTGGTTTTAACCTAAAAAGACTCTCTCTGATCTGGAATCCTCACTACCACAGTGATCACTTCCTACAAAGACAACAGTGGTTAGCAGGAATCAGTTGGGGCTAAACGCGCTAAAGTCGAGCCAAGTGCACTTAAAAAAAAACACATCGGAAACGAACAGCAAACATCTCACAATAGAGCACACCATGCATCATAAAAGTTATATGTCCCGCACTTTGGAGGTTATTAACATTTAATAGACTCCAGGAGGAAGCTCTTAGACAATACTGCACTAGAACTCACAATGGATTTCCCTGTTCCTCTTTTTTTAAAACAATAGCTTCTGATGTCTCCTCTACAAAAGGCTGTGATGACCCCATAGGACTTGGAAATAGCACACAAAAAGCATATCGCGTGCAATAGAATATGTGGTCTTATAAGGATAGACATAACTCTTCTGTGGCGTTCATGATGTTTTCAGTAATACAGTGGGAAATAGCGGGGTGACATCAGACAGAAATGCGTAGAGTTTGATATACTCAACACTTTACAGAACAAAGAAGATCACAGCAAGTTATGAGTCGCGTTTATAGTTATTATAGCTCCGACAACAGAGAGGGTGCAGCGAAAAAACAAATGTCTACTGAAGTTTAAAATGGACTTGAATACCAGAAATTAGATGTTTGATTCAGATTTCTGTTTAGTTTAAAAGAATAATATGTGTAAGATTTGATTTTAATTCCATAAACATGACCCCAGATATGAGCTAAACATGTTCAAACCAACTGTAATAATGATTTATTTCACATAACAAAAAAACACATGGACATGACAGCCAAGAGTTCTTATTATATGATGTAATTTGGTGTTTTGGGTCTCAAGATGTTTATCTAATGAAAAAAGCAGAATTAGCCTCAAGTTGCAGTTATGAGTCTGAAGAGTATAATGTCTCCCTCTTATTGTACTTGAAAATTTTTTGTCACGATGATATTAAAAACTGCTTCTTTCTGTCTATACCAGACATGGGCACACACGGCCCTTTGGGCTAATTTAATCTGGCCGTAGAACGTGACCAAATTATATTAAAATAGGTAAGGGTAACCTTGTTCAAAGTTTTTGTGTTGTTGTTGTTGCTGAGTTTATTTAACATAAATCTAATAAATTATGTATTAATTTAATAATAATGTATTACTTAAGGCATTTGGAAAACAATTTGTCCAATGAGTCTTGCATATTCCTGCTTTGTTACTTGTTACAGGCCAAATCGCTAATGTAATATTTACATGTATATAGGTTTTTTTGGTCTTTTACTGTACTGATCTGATTTGTGATCTGATAGTTTGTGTCAGAGCTGACATCTTTTGTTGTTCTTGTATCTGTTCACATGTTTAAGTGACCAGGATGTGAAGCTTCTGTTGGTCAGTTGCTGGTCTGTTTTGGAGACCGGCTCCAGAGAGTTGAGACTCCTGTTGTTTTGGGTTTGGGTGGGTCATGGCCTGCAGTAGCCCTGTGTTCAGAAATAAACAACCAGAAAAAATTTGACGTGTTTCCTTACATCAGAACACTACAATACTAATTAATTTAGCTTTGAAATGATAAAAAAAAAAAAACATATGTCTTGAAATCGGGGCAACAATTATGCATCAAAACAAAATTCTAAGACTACGCAAAACATCTTAATTCAAGTAATTTTAACTCTTGTAGCATTGAAATCATCTCCGCACCTGTTTGGGGGTCGACGGAGAAGTAGGGCTTGCCCCCTGGAGGATGCTGTAACACCACTTTGGCGCTGTTCCCATAGGTGGGGTCGTCTGCATCAGTGCGGTGACCCTGCAACACTGACGTCCCTGAAGAAGAAGAAGAAGAACAGAACACAAACAAGAGGGCTTTAAAGGAGAGGACTTGCAAAGACTATTTTTTTTACGTATGAGTGAGTCAAGTGAGTCAGGTTTTGAAGTCGGATAATGGGGCATGATGCGTGGAGATGAAAGGTTAGCAACTTGAGGGCATGTTTCCAAAAAAAGTATAGAATTTCTGGTCCACGGTAAACCAAGAGAACAGTATCACTTGTAGGTTGTAGTAGAATACCCGGTGATAGTAAAAAACTACGCTTTCTTTAGACAATAGAATTGCCACTTTCCATATTAAATAATAGTACTTTCTTTTATATTTCCATTTGGGATGATACCTGTGTAATTCCTCAGTGGGCTACAGTGGTTTTTTTTAAAACTACTCAGGAAAGTTAATTTCTGTCCTGTGAATGTATTTTTCTTTTTTTTGCATCAAATAGTGATCCCTCCCTCGTTTAACCCACAATAGGCTAAATCCGCGAAGTAGTCAGCTTTATTTTTTTACAAATTATATATGTTTTGCGGCTGTGTAAAACCCCCTCACCACACACTTTATACACTTTTCTCAGACAGGCATTAACATTTTCTCACATTTCTCTCTTGTTTAAAACTCTCTCAAAGTTCAAAGCTTCATATATTATCTCCGTCTTCCTCGATGATCGTTTGTAAATGTGTTGGGTCACGTGTCTCGCTCCAGCGGTATCCACAGAGGCGCCTCTTCGTGCATTTTTTTTTTTTTTTTTTTTTTTTCAAATTTGTCAGTGCAGAACGTTTCATCGACATTGTGCGGGGTTTGTCGGGGAGAGAAAAAACTTGCAAACATACAGCACTTCAGAGTCACACTGCGATCCAACATTTATGTAAATTTGGCTGAACACATCTGTACTGTACAGGAGACACAGAGGAGATGGATGGACAATGGTCTGCAGTCTCTCAGCCAATCAGGACGCAGAACCACAATGCTGCTCATATGATGTAAAACATTTTTTAAAAAAGCATGGAAAAACTGCATAAAAAATTAAATACAATTTGCAAAACAGCGAGACCCGCGAAAGATGAACCACGATATATAGCGAGGGCCCACCCACTGTACCAACTCTTGTTTGTATCGACACTCAAATAAAGTATCTTGTTTCGATAGCTAGTCTGTAAGTCTGTAATAGGGACCGTTTCAGGGCTCTAAACCTAGTGCCAAACAGCTCTTAAGTATCGGACTACAGTCGTCTAAAATGAGGGGCGATCTCAAGGGGATCCATGTACCATTAGAAATAGCCGCGTATCACCACTAGCACCCACCCACGCCACAGTTTGAGAACCAGTAAATTAAGCAGAACACTTGCTATTAAAGGTCGGCCATTTCGATGTAACGTGAGCCTCATTAGAAGACGTGTGGCTAGCAACTGTTTTGCATATTTTTCGTACTTAGCAATTTAGCGTCCGAATGTGCATAAATGTTAACAGCCATGTAGAGATTTCTTAAATTAATGTTACGCTGGGCAAAATCGCACTAGAACCATAACAGGTTCACAACATTGGCTATTATTTATTTATTTACTGTCATAAGCGCCACAAAATCCCGCATTAAAAAGTGAATGGAGCTATACGTTAGATATTGACTCTTTTAACTTGAAGGCAAAATGTTACAAAGATATAAACGGCAACCATTTATTTCTGCCGTCTAAAAAATAAATGAATAAAATATATATATCGCTTGTCCTATTAAAATGAATGGACGGGATGTGTATATTAGTACCTGCTTCACATGCGCAGCTACTTTAAACACGTCACTCCTGGAATGTCTATATAAATGACTCTTGGTAGTAGCTGATCACATCAAAAACACCAAACGTACTCCTCAATCAAAAAATACACTTAAATGAGAGCTTCCATTAAAACAACGCACAGACACTAAAACAGCAGATACCACAATATTATTAAAAAAACTAACCGTAGGTGTGGTGCACATTAGGGGGCCTTAAAATGGCGACATAAACAGATAGAAACTTTTTTTTGAGACGGCACCCAACTCCCAAAACAAGTGGAGATAAAACTTAGAGACGCTTCATCATTTAAGACTGTTATTTAAGAACTGGGTGTGAAACCACTGTGCTTCCATTTAACACTCGAGGTGTTGCTCAAACAGCAATTACAGGCTTCATTAACCCATTATAATTGCACTATGGAGGCTATGCTTGCACTACAGGCTTATGTGATGCATTAGAGTTATTAACAAATACACCACCATCTCTTTTCTCCTCAACATATTAACTTTTGACTGCACAGAGCGTGTGGTATTTTCCTGGACGTACGAGCGTGGTTATTTGCTCTCGGGAAATAAACTAAATGAATGAATTAAATTCCGATGGTGGTCAACAAGTAGTAACAAGTTTTTCCTTGGTATATCGGAACAAGGCAAGTGGGAATGTCAAGCAGGAAAAAAAAAAAAATTTGAGTGCAATTTAATCGTGGGGGTGACACATTGTTGCTCCATTCTGTTAAGAACGGGGCAATATAACCATAGTATTTGCTAATAACAATAAAGCGTCTGTGTTACATTTTGAAATAATCATGGTAATCGTCTACAAAGATAAGCACCATTATGCCACCAGATTGTAGTTTCATTATTGTACGCTGGATTTCATTGCTGTTTCACAAAGTTGCAATTCTACAATAGTTTTAAACGGAAATTATCAGAATACTAAATTCTTAATGTGTCTTTTGCTTCAGTGTGTGACACGTGTAACATCCTTACCATGTTTAAACTGTGAACAATTTGAATAATTATCAAGATATTATTTTTAATTGTAGTTACTTATCCCAGGTATCCCAGGTGTGTGAGAGTAAAAAGGCCGCCCTCGTCCCGGTTTTAAAGGGATACTGTCGCGGGAGAAGCGGGACAGCAGAGGGCGCTCTAGTCCAGCCTCCAGCAGTTACAAGACGGCTCCAAAAACCTGTTTAAAACCTGACCGGACACATCACAGCACATCAGGTGACCACGTGTCCAAACTGTCAGGTATGAAAGCAGACAAAAAAATAAATAAAATTAAATTAAAAAACAGAATCTATTAAAATAAAGTATCAGTAGACGAGATGAACCTCACTGGACTAACGTCATTCTTTCTCCCACATGGTATATTATAGTAAGTCTATTCATTCTAAACAGGATTGGCAGCACATACATAACAGTTTAAGGAATAGGTTTTCAAGTATGATCCACCCTGTGATTGTCTATTCAAACAGCCCCAGTCCAACAATGTTTCTTCACTGCTCTGAATCCATGAAATACACAATTTGGTTTAGACTTGATTTGATCTCGGTTTAGTCCTGAAGTATTTTGGGTTTGATCTCGGTTTGGTCCTGATGTAGACTTGGTTTGATCTCGGTTTGGTCCTGATGTAGACTTGGTTTGATCTTGGTTTTGATCTCGGTTTGGTCCTGATGTAGATTGGTTTGATCTTGGTTTGGTCCTGATGTAGACTTGGTTTGATCCTGGTTTAGTCCTGATGTAGACCTTGTTTGATCCTGGTTTAGTCCTGAAGTATTTTTGGTTTGATCCTGGTTTAGTCCTGATGTAGACTTGGTTTTTTGATCTCGGTTTGATCTCGGTTTGGTCCTTGAAGTATTTTTGGTTTGATCCTGGTTTAGTCCTGATGTAGACTTGGTTTGATCTCGGTTTGATCTCGGTTTGGTCCTGATGTAGACTGTGGTTTGATCTTGGTTTGGTCCGATTGTAGACTTGGTTTGATCCTGGTTTAGAGTCCTGATGTAGACTTGGTTTGATCTCGGGTTTGGTACTGATGTAGACCTTGGTTTGAATCTCGGTTTAATCCTGATGTAGACTTGGTTTGATCCTGGTTTAGTCCTGATGTAGACTTGGTTTGATCTCGGTTTGGGTCCTGATGTAGACTTGGTTGATCTCGGTTTGGTCCTGATGTAGACTTGGTTTGATCTCGGTTTGGTCCTGATGTAGACTTGGTTTGATCTCGGTTGATCTCGGTTTGGGTCCTGATGTAGACTTGGTTTGATCTCGGTTTTGGTCCTGATGTAGACTTGGTTTGATCTTGGTTTGGTCCTGATGTAGACTTGGTTTGATCTCGGTTTGGTCCTGATGTGACTTGGGTTTGATCTCGATTTGGTCCCCTGATGTTAGACTTGGTTTGATCTCGGTTTATTAGTCCTGATGTAGACTTGGTTGGTCCCATTTAGTTCTCAATGTAGTTTTGGTTTGATACTGGTTTAGTCCTTCATGTTATTTCTGGTTTATTCTGGTTTAGTCCTGATGCAGTCTTGATTTGTCCCAATTTAGTCTTTCATGTATTCTGGGTTTAATCCCAGTTTAGTCCTCTAGTATTTTTTGGTCTGATCCGGTTTAGTCTCGATGTAGTCTTGGTCTGAACCCGGTTTACTCTCGATGTTATCTTGGTTTGATCCTGTTTTCTGTACGTGATGTAGCCTTGATTTGGACCTGGTTTTTGTAAAAGTTCAGTCCAAATTCACGTGTGTGTGCAAGTACCAATGCACTCTATGGGAAATACAGAGTGAATTAAATTATCCACGCCACAAAAATCAAGTTGTAAAAAGTTGAAATATAATTCTTGTGGGTAGAAGAGGAAGGAGGAATGTAGCAGGTTAAAAAAAAGGCTAATCTCAGCCTTTGTGCATAGAAATTGACCTGTGCTTGCACCGTTCAGCACAAATTGAATTAGTTGGGCTTTTAAGAGAAGTGATTCGAAAACCACCCAAGCTCTTGTAGTAAAGATGATTCCTGTAGAAATTCCCAGTAAGAGATGATCGCACATCCTGAAGTCTAGGGAAGTGAAGCTGTTTCTTTTCTCACAAGAAGGAAGGATCTGATTGCATAGTATAATAAGATAAGTTATGGTTTACAATTACAGACTTTAAGGCACTATACCTGTTTTTTTACTATCTTAACAACGTGAAAAACAGATGTAGTTCATTTAAACAGTTTGTAGTGTTCCAAAGTCATTCCTCACTTACCTTACGCATTCAGACCATCCTATTTACTCACCACAATGAGTTCATATGCACTTTTCACAACTCTCAGAGCGACCATAGAAAGGTTTTGCATCACGGTAATGCATAAAGAAAGCGTAAAATGTACTGATTCTCGAACATAAAATGGTTTATAATTCAATGCAGACAGCACTCACGAGCTCAAGAGCTGCTTATACAATATATCTGTACTGGCAAGACAAGTTTTGTTCGAATACATGGAAAAAAAATCAGTTTTGTAATTTTATCAAATATTTGGAAAAAGACGGTATCTGTAGCGCAATAGCTCATATGGTTGCCAAAAGAATCGGAAATCAACTACCATCTGCTAATCGATATTAAAACTAGTACTGAAAACTAGATACTCATTTGAAGCAAGTATCAATCCTAAACCAGAAAATGAACCTTTCCCCCGAACAGCTTTAGAATGACTTCAAGCTGTATTCCTGCTGATATAGTGGTAGAAATAGTTCAGTTTGCTGTTAAAAGTAGTGCTTATGATCCATTGGGCCGGTTCACCTGAGGGCCAATAAAAGATGGTCCCCGAGAGCCGCCGCATTTGGATCACGGGCCATAAGTTTGGACACCCCTGGATTACACACATATAAAACCACATGGGAATATAAAACCAGTACTGTGATTTAATGTTGAAAATCACATTCTAGAGGGAGTGGTTTTTTTTTTTTATTTTTATTATCATCGAGGTATTGGAATCCAGTACCGAGTGTAGAGTCCTATCCCTTAGTATAGACATTTTAGGATCATGACACTATGGGATAATAATTGTCTTTTTTTTTTTTAAGTAACAATGACTGTAAAATGCATTATTATGTCAGTCTGTGATATCACTTCTTTACCTATCCCATGGTACACCACTCACCCACACGCTACCCTGTGGTTTCTCCCCGTGGTCTATAAATGCTCTCTTTTTCTATAAGGGTTTCACAATGGCCTTTGTTTAAGCTTTCTACAGCCTGCCAGAAGTCCATAATAACACTTTACTTGTTACATACTGAAGGTATAAACCCACTGACCCAACAGAAAGAACAATTCTGTAACTGTGTCAAAAAGTTCAGTGGAGTATAATGGCACAGAGCATATACTTATTTCTAGAAGAGTATATATAACGACATAGCATCTACAGTTTAAAAGGTCTTTTATTACACAAAACTGACTCTTCTGTTTGAGTTTTAGCCATGTTTCTAAATGTCTTGTCTTTCCTCAAAAACAAGACCTGGAGTTGTGTTTTTGTTATTCATGCACACGTGTTTGAGTAATCACGCATTATTTGTCTGTCTATATCTCCAAGCTCAAAATGCTCTGTTCCACCTTGTGATGTCATGAAGTGGTTAGTTTTAACTTAACAGTCACTTTTCCAGTCTGTTTTGGATGAGGAAACAACATTATATTAAACATGGATCAGAAAATAGCGCGTAATGGGCCCTTTAAGTCAGAGAGTGCGACTATTAACAAAAATGAATGTCTAGACTTAATTTTGATGAGAGTATTCAAACAGTAGTTTAACCATGGATCAGGAATGGTTGGTTGAATTTCAAGTATTGCACATAAGTGGATTTTGTTTAATATGGATAGCTTCTCATAGCCTTTCACCTTTTAGAGTTTTGAGGACACAGAGTTTTTATGTTTTTTTGCAGCGAAAACTACCATATTTTCCAGACTAAACGTTGCTCTGGAGTTTAAGTCGCACCCATGAAAAAAAAAGGCATAATAATGAAGAAAAAAACATATAAAATCGCATTTTTTTTTCGGGGAAAATATATTCTACAAAATCTGAGACCAAGAACAGAGATTTTACTTTTAAAGGCAAGTTATATTAATAGCAATAAAATAGAGAACAATGAGAACGTTATAACATAGATCAGAAAAATCGCACAATATACTTTTAAAGATGCAGTCATTGGCAAATATCAATTTAAAGTAAAATGTAGGCTATGTGTTTTCTTTAAAGGAGTACTGCGTAATGTTTCTGTTTGCTATCACTTTGCCTGGAATGTTTTATGGCATTTGATCTAACTAAAAAACTCGATTTTTGAATTCGTTTTTTCAATTACAGTCATTTACATTGCTAAGAAAATGGCTTTGAAAACATGCATGCATTTTACTGTGAGTGGGCTCGCTTCTCCGCCGATCTGATCTGGTGTTTTTTAAAGGTGCTGTACCTGATTTGAATCTTAAAGGCGTGAAAAATCATCCTAATTACTCCCTGTGATGAATTTTTAAGAGCTTTTCACTACTTGCTGAGACCAAGAGTGGAGTTTTGCCGCGACGATACAACTAACAGCAACTAGCATGCTAACTGTACACTTCCTGATTACAATAAAAAACACTTTATAATTCGATTTTTAAACAGTACACAGTGGATTTATTTTGACCACACGAGCTGCTTATACAATATATCTGCACTGAGGCTAAAACACACGGGGCAAAAGTGCAGCGCCTTTAATTGGTTTGTTGTTTATTGTTTCCATTTCCAACTCTAAAAAAAAAACAAAAAAACAGAAGCTTCCATTTTAACTTTGCAATCAATCTTACTCTTGTTCCAGAGGCATTTGTATTCAAAACAGTCTCGCACATGTGCATGTTATGAATACAAACGGAATATAATTTGTTTGTGATTATATACAACTGATGAGGCTAATTCTGTGGGCGGAGCTTCCAAATGAGCCCAGACGGGGAGGCGTGTCCGCTTAAAGTTCAAATATTACCAATCTCTGCGGAGACGGCACTAACCCACTTTTAATGAAGAGGCAATTAGTCAACAACATATTGGCCGTGGCTCTACAAAACGCAGTAGTCGCATATTGGTTTGTGGCTTTGAAATACACATTATACGAGGGGCGATCTCCAATACAGTGCATCCAAATGGACTCAAATGAGAGCGTAATGAAAAAAATAGCGGTGCTCCGAAAAAAAACCGAAAGACGCTGTTTACAAAGGCTTTCCCCTATTACTCATACGTGCAGTTAGACTCAATGTACCTTTATTAGTTTCGATAAAAAGCATTAAAATTAAATAGAGCAAATGCAACCAATTTTGCTTAGCTGCGCCGCCAAGTCCATTTGGAAAACTCTTAAGGTCGAAATAGGGAAAGGGCGATACATTTAAGGCAAAAAGTGAGAAAAGGATTGATGGAAGAAAACCATATTTTCACGTTACATATACAACGAAGGGCACTTATGACCGTGTGCAAAACGGTTGTGTTGTGGTTTAGACCGTAGATAGGTCTGGTTTAGATCTGGTTTAGACCTGGTTTAGACCTGGATTGGTTCTGGTTTAGACCTGATTTAGGACCTGGTTTAGACCTGGTTTAGACCTTGTTTAGGACCTAGATAGGTCCTGATTTAGACATGGTTAGACCTGTTTAGACCTAGATAGGTCCTGGTTTAGACCTGGTTTAGACCTGGATTGGTCTGGTTTAGACCTGATTTAGACCTGATTTAGACCGGTTAGACCTAGTTTTAGAAACTGGTTTAGACCTAGATAGGTCGTCCTGGTTTTTTAGACTGGTTTTAGACTGATTTAGACTTGGGTTAGACCTGGTTTAGACTAGATAGGTCCTTGTGTTTAGACCCTGGTTAGAACCTAGATAGGTCCTGGTTTAGATCTGGTTATAGACCTGGTTTAGGTGACCCTAGATAGGTCCTGGTTTAGACAACAATGGTTTAGACCTAGATAGGTCCTGGTTTAGATCTGGTTTAGACCTGGTTTAGGACCCTAGATAGGTCCTGGTTTAGATTCTGGTTTAGAACCGGACCTCGGTTTAGACCTAGATAGTCCTGTCCCCCTGTTTTAGATCTGGTTAGGACCTGGTTTAGACCTAGATAGGTCCTGGTTTGGGTTTAGACCTGGTTTAGACCTGAAGGTAGGTTAGACTGTTTAGACCGGTTAGACCTTGATAGGTCCTGGTTTAGACCTGGTTTCAGACCTAGATAGGTCCTGGTTTAGACCTGGTTTAGACCTAGATAGTAGTCCTAGGGTAGATGGTGGTTTAGACCTGGTTTAGACCTAGATAGGTCCTGGTTTAGACTGGTTTAGACCTAGATAGGTCCTGGTTTAGAGATCTGGTTTAGACCCTGGTTTAGACCTAGATAGGTCCTGGTTTAGATCTGGTTTAGACCCTGTTTAGACCTAGATAGGTCCTGGTTTAGATCTGGTTTAAGACCTGGGTTTTAGACCCTAGATAGGTCCTGGTTTAGACCTGGTTTAGACCCGGTTTAGACCTTGATAGGTCCTGGTTTAGACCTGGTTTAGACCTAGATAGGTCCTGGTTTAGACCTGGTTTAGACCTAGATAGGTCCTGGGGGTAGATCTGGTTTAGACCTGGTTTAGACCTGGATTTCTGGTTCCTGGTTTAGACCTGGTTTAGACTTAGATAGGTCCTGGTTTAGAGACCTGGTTTAGACCTGGATGGTTTTTTTCCCTGGTTTAGGTTAGACTGGTTTAGACCTGGATTGGGCACCTGGTTTAGACCTAGTCCTGCTGAGTAAAAGATAGTTCAGTGTAACAGCAGTTGTGACATTGGGACTTACTCTACGTTTTGGTCACTCTTCTCACTGTTAAGTCTACAGTGACAAAAGCTTTATGTTGACAATGAAATGTTATGTCAGTAATGTTATGTCCAGACAGTTAGTAGTGTTTACCTAAACTACTTGATTTTTTTACTCTTACTTTGTACTTCTACATGTAGTAATTATTTTGAATTTACATAATCTTACTTGGAGTTTTTGAGTTGCTCTGCTACTGTTGTTAATACGAGTCATCATTATGGGGACTTAAAGGGCCCTCTACCAGATTTTCACATTTATCTGTGCAAAAATTGACCCCAGTACAGATTATACAGTATACGCTCTTGAGATCAAAATAAGTCTGTGTACTGTCTGCAATGTCTAAAATGAACTAGTTGTGCTTTCCCCATTTTTCAGATTGGGTTACAGCACCATAATGTCATACTTGATCAGTATAATCCACATTGCCTGGCACATGCCCATACATCAATGTATCCTGCAAAACAAGAGTATCAGTGCCAATTAGCTGCCAGCCGCCCTGCCGCTCCTGAGACTGCAGGTATCGACGAATGCAGGAGGATTAGAGGAGTTGGAGTGTCGGACAGTTGATTGTTACGGCCGATTTGAGACGGAAAAGAAGCCGAACCACAAAAGGAATTGCTCCAAAAAGACACTGGAAAAACCAGGGGCGGAGGCAGCCTAATATATTTTCTGCCTTTACAGAGAACTGGAACGTGTCCTGCCGGGTTATTGATGGGGATTGATTCTTTTGTGCAGCCAAACAATAAAGAGGAAGAGTGGACATGGAGGAAGTTTTGGAAGACGAGTAGAACTGATGAAAGTGGTGGACGGACGGAAGTGTCAGAGGTGGTGAACTCTGGCGATAAACATGTTCGTAGTTAGTAAATATATTACCTGCCTCTTACATTTACGTTACATTCAGTCAGCATGACTCAAATCAGTCTTACTGATTTTTACAATGCGACATTTAAAGGTGTAATTTGTAACTTTTCAGGTGGGGGGGCTCGCCATCTGCTTCTGTCCATGTAGAAATTTTTTGCAATGGAGTCCAAGTGCATTACAAAAAAAAGCTCAAAAGAGTCAATTTTACGTAATATAGGACCTTTAAATTACAGGTTTAAACGCCCCACTCATACCTCACGACATACCTACGAATGGGCGACAGAGTACGACAGTATTGCTACCCAACAGTTTCTGATGATAAGTTACATAGCAGCCTTGTGAATATGCATGTTTGAGCAGTCAGATATCGAGTGCTTATAAAAGATACAGCCTACAGGTCCAGTGGGGTTTAGAATTCTTAATCAGATCTGCACATTTACATTTCCCTGCTCACAGAGGGACGAAGTTCTACTCTTAAAGACGCCTTGACAGTAAAATACAGTCATTTTTAATATGGGAAATAGGCCTAAGGGAGTCAGTGGTAATTATGGTGGATTCTAAAGGAATTCTCTGTTATGGTACACTGCGCGATGATTATTAGCATGCATCTAAGTACTGAGGACACGAGGGGAGGAGGTAAAAAAGCAACATCTAGCATTCTGAATATAATACTATACTAATGACTTTTTTTTCTTTTCAAGTTCATTTTTTAATCACTGTAATACTGTAGTTGGACTGGTAGCATCTCGGCTCCCGGCAAGAAGGTTCAAGGTTAGACCGCAAGGCTTTTCTGTGCGGATTTGCTGGTTCTCCCGTGCCTGGATAGTTTTCTCCAGGCATTCCCGGTTTCATCCATCAACCCAAAAACATGCACCATGAGTAAAATCCTCTAGCGAAGGCAGTCCTGACCAAGCCTAGCTCAAGATCTGAAGATGGTTACCTTCTACCATACCATATTTTTTAGGCTATAAAGCGCACGGGATTAACAGGGCGCTACATCAATGAAGGGTCTATTTTCATACATAAGGGCACCGGATTATAAAGAGTACTCTGAACGCTGTGGGTGAAGTTCACACTCGATTAGTCCACTTCTTTATACAGTCCGTGTGCACATTAAGCGAAACAAAACGTCAGATTACGCATCAAGCATGCCCGATCCCTCTCGTCAGTATCCGACTCCATTGTCTCTTTGCTGTTGCTTAGCTGTTCAGTGATGTTCTGGCCTTCCTGAAAGCTCAGACGACCATTGAGCCACTCACTTATCCTCTCCTCGTTCATCCAGCCCTTTGTTTCAGCTTGATGATGATGCCGGCTGGAAACTTTTCTTTTGGCAAAGTCTTGAAAATGAACCATGGGTGGTAGTTTCTGGCCATTAGCCTGGTAACTGAGAACTACAGTGAAAGATGACCTCTTGTTCCCTGTGGTATAGAGACACTGTACTGGCCTGTTTTCCCTCTCGACAGTACGGTTCACTGGGTCAAAGGGTGAAGGGGACCTCGTCTGGTGACCTGTTGGTGATGTGTTCTGGCCGGATCTCCTTTTCAGTGATCTTCTTCTTGCCATTTTGGTGTTCTTACACACATATTACTTCGCCAGGCTCTTGACTACCATGGCTGGTAACGCTACGACAATCCATCAAGTAGTCCGGCTTCGTAGGTTATACGTAATACATAAAGCGCGCCAGATTATAAAGTGCACTGTCAATTTTTTAAACAATTACAGGATTTTAAGTGTGTCTGATAGCCCGGAAAAAATACAGTATGTATCCACTCTATATAAAACTTCAATCTGTAGCTCAAACGAATACTTTCCCTTTAACACAGTGATTTACATAGTGACTTTAGGGCTGTAGTTCACCAAATAAATTCTTGTTCAGCTAAAGATATATCCTGTGATTGGGCCGACTAAAAAAGGGGGTTGTGGTAAAAGCTCTCAACACATTACGCTACATCTATGTATCTGAACCCAAACGGCACTTACAAGACTATGCCTGCACAGGAGTTCATCCAAAAAGCAACTACTTATGCAGAAAGTGACTAGGAAACAGTCTGTTTATGTAAAGCACAGATTAAACTGGTGAATCATGAGTTTAAACTGACTTTTTACATACACTGCCTGGAGAAAAAAAAAAATGTTGCCACCTAGATTTAACTACAAACAAATAGGCTGTTTTTTTTGAAGTTAAAATTGATTTATTTGGGAAGAAAACTAGATTTTATATAGATAGATAAATAGATAGGTATTTTATTCGGCCCTTACATTCAAAAAATCAAACATTATTCAACTTTTATCAAACATAATTCACATAATTAAAAAATTAATGCAACACTGGATGGAAATAAATCTTGTGACACTGCAGAAGCGAAGTCGAACACAACGCCAGATAGAATGTGAGCCGTAATCAAAGCTAAAGGTGGTCCAACGAAAATATTAGAGTGTGTGACCTTTTTTTTTTTTTTTTTGGTGGCGACTTTTTGTTATGGCCAGGCAGAATAAATGCCCCAATGCCCAAAATACCCAAATCTTCAAGCTAACCCTGCTACCCGTCCCATATAAAATCACCTCCTTATCATCTGACTAAAATGCTTGTCCAGCTAAGACTCCAACGACTGATTGATCGACACCAAACTACTAAAGACCTCCAGCCTCGTTGACAGCACGTTTTTTACCTGGGATGCCCTTCACAGAATGCCGACCCTTTTTTTTTCCCCAGACGATCAATGCCCCCACTATGTTCCATCATGATACAAACTCACTACTTTGAACTGTCCACAGCTCTGAATATCTTTGCAACTATATAAACTGGTCCAGAACAGCTCCGACCGCAGTGTGGCGGCCTTTGGACAACAACTACCACCGCGGTTGAAGAAGAACAGTGAGGATTATCTGAAGAGCCACTGAGCTTTGAGCCATGAGCCAGTGGACGAGGGAGAGAAAAGGGCTCTGTGCCAAAAAGCAACAGAATGAAGAAAAGAAAACAAGATGGCCACCGCGTGAGGAGGGAGTGGAGACAAAGGCGGAGGAGGGTTTAGGGAGAGGAGGAAGAGGGGGAAGAGTGAGTGGAAGAGGAAAGAACAGGGAGAGGAGGAAGGAGGTCGAGGTGGAGAAAGAGGAGGAGGAAACTGAGAACAAGGGAGATAGTAGACGTAAAGAAAGAAGAGGAGGAGGAGGAGAGGTGGGGAGAAAGTGGAGGAGGAAGAGAACAAAGAGATAGAAGTAAAGAAAGAAGAGGAGGAGGAGGTGGAGAAAGTGGAGGAGGAAGAGAGCAAAGAGATAGAAGTAAAGAAAGAAGAGGAGGAGGAGGAGGGGGAGAAAGTGGAGGAGGAAGAGAACAAGGAGATATATAAGTAAAGAAAGAAGAGGAGGAGGAGGTGGAGAAAAAGTGGAGGAGGAAGAGAACAAAACAGATCAAATGAAAAGAAGAAGAGGAGGAGGAAGAGGAGGAAGAGAAAAGAAGAGGGAGGAAGAGAAGAAAGAGAGGAGGACGATGTGGAGAAAGAGGAGGGAGAGAGAAAGAGGATGTGGTAGAAGAAGAGGGGGAGGAGAAAATAAGAGAAGAGAAGAAAAAGGAAGGAAGGCGGAGGAGCAGGAGGTGGAGGAAGAGAAAAGAAGAGGAGGAAGAGAGAAAGAAGTAGAAGAACAGGAAGAGGAAGAAGGAGGTGGAGAAAGTGGAGGAGGGATGTGGAAGCAATTGATCAGTTTTTACGATGTGTCCCAGAGGGAATATACAGCGGGCACTAAACACGACGATGGACGACTGGGGGCTGTTTTTCAGGAGACCAGGGGACACTCTGTTTCACTATGTTTCACTTCGGGTTTGAAACGTGAAAGGTTACAAGTCGATATATAGGTCAAGGACTGTGGAAAAAGATCCATAGAAGCCACCACTGCAAACAATTTAGTTCTCTGTGAGGCAATCGATCCTTCACACAACACGCACATAAATAATACGTAGAAGTTGTCTTGCTCAAGGACACTACGCACAGCTGGAATAATTTAATGCGCGTGACAGATTAACAAGCAACACCGTTGTAACTTTACTGGAGATGGCGCGGTCACCTGCCTGATTCCATGAAATATACAAAGTTAAAACCATTAATACGGAAACTTCTTCATGGCCGATAGATACCGTTTTATGGCGTATGTGGGAAAGAACTAGAGCCAATGGAACGGCATTTCCATGGAAACAAGCAGGTGGAGGCAACTACGAGTCAGGTTTGTGAGATGCAAGCTCACGCAGAGTAACAATGATGAAACAATAAGGGTTGAAAAAAAAAAACGGCTCATACATGTCACGATCCAGTCACATATGGAGCGTGAATAGAAAACAGAAGAGATTACTCCAACAATGAAAGCTTTTCTAGTGTTATTCACGGTACTCACCCATTACAGACATCTCCGGCCAACATCTGCTACGAAGGGTCCACGGGGGAAATTTGGGAGCGTTATCATTGATGTCTTGAACTTGATGATGAACTCGGACTTCCGGTCATCCGAGCGTCCTCCGTGTGTGCGGTCCAAAGCTTGTTGCGTGCATGGACGTTAATGCGATTCCTCTCCCGATCCAGGGCTTTTTGGTCGCACGTGAATATCTCCAGTCACTTCGTCGATGATGAATGATAGTTCCCGCTCCCTCTACGCCTCAGACTATGTTACCTGACAGAACCGTCGCCCTTATCCGAGTTGGAGGGGCAGAGCTGCGGGGCAAAAGCAGAAAAGAAGGGAATACACAAATGGTCAAATACTGGTCAAAGACAGGCAAGAGTTTTTTATTTTTTTTTTTGTAATGACAGAATCCATTTTTTTTTTCTTTTTTTTTTGTTGTAAATTTTATTTATTATTTATGTTTTGTTGGAATTTAAGTACAAAATAATATTTAGTGTTCCAGTTAGGCTCGTCAAAAAACTATTGAAAATCAAGATACTATCAATACTAAACACAGGACAGAAATGGGCTTGAATAGCTTTAGCATATTGTACAGTGGTACGTTGAGTCACAGCGGTCAAAATTACAGAAACCCAGTGGTGTTTACCGTCGGCCTTTTTAATACCAGAATGCCCCAAGAAAGAACGGCCATTAAAGGAATAAGAGTGTTTTCAAAGACAACTCTACTAATCTACTGCGAAAATTTGGTGAGTAGAATTAAGATATTATAGGAGCTATGGACGAGATTTTAACGTGTCAGTGACTTTTGGGCCACATGTGTTAAAAGAAAGTACCTAAACATTTAATCACACACCACTAACTGTGTGATGTTTTGAGTGTTTTTGAGGTGGGTGTTTTTTTTTTTTTTTTTTGTTGAACATGGTGACATGTGTTTTTCGTTTTACTTTACGGGCATCTCTTTTCCAATAATCAAGGAAGGAGCAGTAGGGTTAGCATGCTAGTTGGTTGTTAGCTAAATAAGTCGCGGCAAAACCTCCAATCAGGTGTGTGAAAAACCGCTTATCAATTCATGCGGTGAATAATTAGGATGCTCGAACAACCCATAACGGTGAGTGAGGAGTAACTCTGGACCAGAAATCAGGTACTAGAGCGCCCGTAAAACAATACATTCATGAACGCATTTCTGTGTAAAAATAATGTACGTTTAAGACCAATTGCGGATTTAAACAGGTTCGGAGTAAGGTAAAACAGTTGGGACGAGAGCAGAGACTCTGGTGCTTAAAAATGGTGGACTCGCAGAGTTCTTGTTAATCAAAAAAGCTTTTTCTCCGCATTGCAACAACAGATCCAAATGTTCCCAAAGCTTAAACCATAATTTAAACTTCACATTTGGATCCTCTCGGAAAATGTCTCCCTGTGGACGCAGCAGAGGCCGCGCTCGTGGCATATACCCACTACACATGCTGATCCATTTGTGGAGGGAGAGGTTTGAACAGTTGACTAATTATAATATTTGAATTTTGACAAGACTTTATTCAACCATAAGATTCAAAATATGAAAGCAGGAAACCCCGAGGCCTGTCACTATATCAAAATCGTGAAGTGCTGAGGGATTGATGACAGTTCATAGAGCTGATCAAACGGTGAGTGTTGAAAACCAAACCGTGTGACCAGAACATTCTCTCAAACAAAGTATTCTAATATTGTTATAAAAACCATGAGCTGCAAGGAGTTTGAACAGTTCATCATTCAAACGTCCACATCTTTAAATATTGCGCAAAAATACCCCCATCACATTTCCCCCCATTACGACAAGCAAAACACCGCTCACTACCATTTTTTCCAATATTTTAACTTCCACATCGATCACTCTATAAAATAATATCCATATAATCGTAATGTCAAAATAATATCAAAAATATGTTTAAAATAAAGAACAGATTGTGTAACTGAGTTTAATGTATTTTTGGAGATAAGTCGCACCAGCTCAAAAAGGCAGGAAAATGAAAGGAAAAAAACATAGATGTCGTCATTTTTTGGGGAAATTAAATTTCTACACAAAATCGGAGACCAAAGAACAAAAGACTTTTATCTTTTAAAAGGCGATGCTTATAAAATGACAATAAAAATAGTGAGGAAACAACAGGCAGACACAGCCAGTAACCGCACGCGAACGTAACCCATTATATTTATGAGCTACATGAGAATAAACGATGAAACTGAAGATGTGTATGGTATGGTTAACACTAAGAAATTCACAGTTAATCAGATAACTAAAAGATAAAAAAGCAAGCTGCTGTGTTAGTGGACAATAACTAAGAGGGTGCATATCTATCGTAATAATGCACATAGAAGCGCTCCCTCACCCAACTATGTAAAAAGGGTGACTGGTACTCCGGAAGAATAGGGGTAAGCTAGATGGGTAGCCAGTGGTGTGCGTGAGGTTAAGCAAATCTCACAGAAAAGGCCATGGTTCTGTTCACACGCCACTGTTCTCACGGTCGTTCAATATCACCCTAACAGATACTAAATACATCACGATACTACGTGGATGAGCAGCGAAAACATCTTAACTCTACGTATTTGTCAGATTGACAGATTTTATATTTTTCTTTTGCTGTGGAATCAGACACGGGACGACTGAGGATACATAACATACATAATACTAATATACTCGTTTCTCCCGACAAAATCCCCAATGGCGATGAAAAGTCTGCACCGAGCAAAGGCCATTTACGCAGTATGAAACTTTGAGAGAGTTTTGGAAAAAGAGAGATAATGTGAGGAAAATGCTAAAACATGTCTGAGAAAAGGGTTATAAAGTGCGGTGGTGAGGGGTTTACTAGCCTTAAAACATAATAATTGAAAAAATAAAGTGACGACCTTTGCGGCTTGCAACTAGCAGGTATTGTGATTTTGAATGTCTTCTTATGCAGCAGTAAAGCCACTAGTATTACTTTTTGTACGAACTTGTGTATAGAAATAAACTACTTGCCATATAATTCTACTATAACCGTAAAACTCATCTATATGTTCTGCAGGAGGGACTATCGTTACCGATCACTTGCTAAACTCTGCTCTCTGCATGTTCCACGGGAACTACGCTCTCACTCCATCACCGCTCCAAACGAGATCAACGAATTAGCAACTTCCACACCGGACGCGCTCCGACTATGTGAGATCTCAAATAACAATGCATACACGCATACTGTACAAAGGAAGCGCATCGTGAATTTAAAACCGGGGGCGCCGTCATGGAAACGTCATTATTAACCAATCACAGGCAGCACCATGAATAAAAAACAGTCAGGAAACACATTTGTCTTATTTTTTGCCCCTGGGGGAAGCACAGAGCAGAACATCTATTTTTCTTTGTCCTTGCCAACGTGTTATGAACTTGGTAACACGGGAGCACGCCTTGTGTTTGTATATTTCATTATTTTACAAGTGTTCTTAATTTAGGAGTAAATGCCTTTCGTTTTTGCCAAGTCCCCTCGAAGCGATGTGTTAATAATACAAGAATAAGAGAATAACAGATGCAATGGTTTGGGCTATTTGAGTGTGACGTGGGGACAACACATGTAAATAGGTTTAATTATTCCGGAAATTGGGGTACATTGACTTAATTGATGTTTTCTATTACTTGTTTTTTTTTTTTTCTTGTTCCACGCATGCATTATAAAGCAATTATGTAGTCACGTGTCAATTTCCATCATTCCCTGTCAAGCACAAGGAGCTCCGTCATCTGTATGTAGGCAATTGTCCCGATGCATAATACTACATCGACTTAATCGTTCCAATATATAAAAAACTGATACAAGTAACTTTTTTGTGGGGGTCATGCGTGTACTTTTTTGTTGCGGCTAACTGGAGAAATTTTTGTTTATTTTCTGGCTAGTTTCATAAGATTTAAGCCGGACACAGCTTGAAACTGAATATACTGCTATGACTCATTAACGATGCAAACTAAGTAACTAACGTGTGTTAACATATTATAGTGTTTACAATAGGTTTGTTTGGTATCAACGTACGCTTGGTTTATTGCATCAGTGGCATAAATTAGCTTCAATATTATCGTTTATATCAGGGGTAGGGATGTTTTTTTTGACACACAGGTGCTACAGTGGATTTTAAAATTATGACAAAGGGGCCGGTCCAGGATATGATATATTAATATTACATTGGATTTGGATGGAGATTTGGCCTGGCGGTAACATGCCGCACCGCATATAAGCATTAATTTAAATTAATAAATTCATGTATGGCAATTTCAGTTAAGATAAACTACAGCAGAAACCTTGTTAACAAGGTTTAACCTGACTATTTTAATATAATTTGTACGGTTGGACGGGCCAGATTAATAAACCCCAAAGGCCGTGGGAGTAGCCCCGGGTGCCGCAGTTGGCCCATGGTCTGTTTATAGTAGTATATTTACCTCATCAATATATATCAAAATTCAAACAATTTGAAAAAAAACTATTAGCGAAGGTGTACTGTGCAACTTTTTGCGGGGTAGAGGGTCTATGGAGATGTCAATTGTTTTTTTCTGGAATTGGCCATTGAACCTTATCTGTCTCCATAGAGACATAGCAGTGATGCCACCAGGGCAATTTATAGTATCAGATCTGTGGAGACACAAGCCAGTTACTACTTACTTATTGATTACCTTATACTATCAAATTGCTGGAGTTTTTGTTGTTACATTAGCATTAAATGTGTAACTAGGTAAACTTATCTCCTGGGAGGCTCAGCCCCCTGCTTGGCACCCTTGAGATTTCCAGCCTTTGGCTGGAATGCTCCCCAGTAATGCATTAAAGCAAACATGTAATCTTTCTTCATGGGGCAAGCAAGGTGATCTCACGAGGGCAGGTAGTTTAGAAGAAATGTAGCATCGATATAGTTTAAATGCCATAGCCGTGGAACATTTGCAGGCCCAGTACATTAAGAAGACCCAGTAGTGAATAAAGCAAGATACTTTGGTTAGCATGCTACTAAAGTCAGATTTGGGCATATGGATTGAGTAGTTTGTAGTTATATGCAGAAGTAAAATGTAAGAAAAAACTACAATTGTTATCCATAGAAAGAACCAATACAGAACCAGTCCACTGTTGTACTTTTTCTTGAAGTCATATAACTGTTTGATAGTAACGTTATTCTTACTTGAGTACAATTTTCCAGCTACACTACCCACGGTCTCACATTTATTGTAGCAGAAAAAGCAAAAGTCTCTCAGTAGGACAAGTTATTGAATCAATGCTAGTGGACATAAAACCCAGGGAAAGTATTAGCCTGTTTTGTATGTGTTTCCTCCATTGTTACCTTTAGCCACTCTCTCTCTCTGCTCCTGCTTCTGCCTTGGCAAATCCTGCAGGCAAATGCTTTCTAATTGATTTTACGTGTGAGCTATTACGCGACACACCACATAGGTTTTTCAGCAAGAGCGCTATCAAGTAACAAACAAAGCCTTTGGAAATTGGAAAATAGTAAACAATAAAAACAGTTCTGGAAACGTCCTGCAGCCTCTCCGAGCTGAGCTTGTTTTTCATTCCTCTCTTCCATCACCCCCCCCCCCACCCCCCTGTGTTTGGTGAATGGTGATTTAAAATTGCCCATTGGGTAATAAATAAGACATTTAAATGGTAAACGGCAGTTACTACGTTTCCACTGTAACTATAAATGGCCACAATCTACCTGCCTAAGGCTCAAAGTATACGCCTGTTGATAGGACAATAATAATAATAATAATAAGGTTTTGTCCTTTTCCCTCCTTTTTTCCAATTTTTGCTTATGATCTTATATTTTCTTAATAAAACCCTAAAAAAAATTGGTTTCAGTCCTTAATTTCTTGAACCTAAACGTGACTACTTTAGTCATATGCTACTTTAAAGTACCCACGTGCATTATTTTGCTTTGTACAAATGTAAGCACACAGTTTGGTGACAGTAAGAATTTGAAAAAATAATAAAAATAACAATAAGAATACACCAAAAAGAATTTCATAAAGGGAAAACAAATAATAATATGATAATAAAACCTTCCACGGTTTCTACCTGTGACATAACAAGCTGTGCAACACAAAGTGGGTTTTTTTTTCTGAGTCTAAGAGGCAAGGGACTTTTCACAGAGGAACTGAAACCATCGTGGATTAAGCTAATGTACTACTTCCGGTATGTTTTAAATTAAGAACTACTGTGAGAATGTGGGTTACAACGTCCAATAGGTCCTCCTTTACAATAGGATTGATTTAATTTTTTTCCCCACTCCAAAAGTCCCCCCCCCCTAAACGCGGCTTTTTACTGACAGAGGATTGCCTGTAGACTTTACAATTAGAAAGCCCACATTTTGAAACAATTAAGATTTAAATTACACAGTGTTAGTCCAAAGTTACTGAGAATAACATGTTCTTTTGTCAATACAATTGCATTACTTCAATTAAAAGTTCTCAGATTTGCTAAACTGACTTTTTTTCCTTTAGCTTGTTACGAGTATAAGCGGGCACAAACTTTAGAAAGTGTTCCCACATCTTGACAGCTCAAAGCATTCCACTGATGATGTCATTAGGTGGTAAATCAAGGTGTAAAATAGTAATTTATGCCAGTGGGCTCATGGTTGTTAATTCATTCCCCTTTGCACCCGCGGCCCTTTACTGCTCTGCTAACCAGCTCAGCTCTTGCTTTTTTACTGGTTTTAAACAGATGTTTTTGCTTAAATATTTCAAGTCTGTTAGAGTGGTTGGTTTCCCCCATCTAAGTTTCCTCATCTAATTTTCAACTTGGCATTTATTTAAAGGGATTTTGGGGGGATATGTTTAGTTATCATGATGGTTATGTCTCTGAGTGGAACAGGTGGAGCCAGTGCTCAGAAAAAAAACACAAAAAAACAAGCACGTTGGCTTCAGTGCTCCGACGGCCCTAAGAGCAAAAATGGCAATTCACTGGCAACAATTCTAACTATTATTTAACTTTTCTGCTGGAGGGTCAGTCACCTGCTTGTCACCATGTGAGAGTGTTACTGCTTTTGCTCGAATACCTCACTTTAGGTAGTATTAATCGTATTTGTGGGCAGAAACCCAGTGTAGGATTGATAAATTAAATGTGATTACTGGTAACATTCTTGCAGGCAAGGTCTTTTAATCTCCAGGTAAGTATTGATGTGGCGCAAACGCTCAAAGGCTACATTAGTGCATCTTTAACTCTGCAGTATGTACTTTTTTGCTTTTTTTGGTGGGTCACTCATAGCCTGAAAAAACAACGGAGCATGTGTCCTTACTCTGAGTGGGCTTGCATCTCCACAAACCTGACGCTTTATATGGCCTAGAGTAGTAAACTCTTCCTGCTTGTTTCCATGGACCAATGTTGCTCCTTTTGGCGATAATATTCCACAGAACCCACAAACAGCACACAATTTACCTAACTCCATGGAGAGTCTAGTACGAAGTATGGTTTTACCTTTTCTTATTCCATGGAATCATACACACCACTCTTGAAAGGTTACACACACTGTCCCTTTAAAGTGTGCCCAGTTTTTAATAGCTTGTGTATTCATAATTGTCCTATGTGCGGATGCTCAGTATTCAAAAACTGCACCCAAGCTCCATGCGCTTTTTGCTGTCTATTGACCCTAAATGACGGGACGCGTTTGGTTTTTTTGCATTGCCCCCATGGGGAAAGAAGCGGAAAGTTCTTTTATGTATTAACAAAATCAACCCACCACTGCACCGGTCCCCTCCTGCACTGAAGAGATGGCTTCGATCAACACTACAACCGCCTGTTTTAAATTCAACATTTTGCTCGTTTGTTAAAATAGGGTTCTTTTGGGCAGTCCATTATTCAAACTGACTTAACCAGAAACCCCTACAACAAGCCTGGCCACCACCAAAATCGACCAACTGACAAACAACACGATCATCTTAATTAGGGCCAAATCAAGAAAGACAACAGAGGATTATATAAAGGAGGATTTTTGTAAATTAGATCTATAGGTCTATTACTAAACTAGATATACACCAGGGATTAAGTCATTTCCATACAACAATTGTAGGAGTCACTTAGCTGTGAAGAAGACATTATTATGCCTTCTATGGGGTGGTTAATATTAAGTACAGCATGTAAAGTCATTCTTTTAATAGTTTTTTCCCACTGTCAACTATACGATTGATCAAACACTGCTTATATTTGAAAAAACGTATCTGAGCTAAGAGGACCCCCAACTCTTCATAGGGGCATTGACACCGTAAACAAGCCGGTCTGGTGACATTGTTGAACCCTATATGTACAACACAACTGAGTCACAACAGTTTTGGATAAAAACGCAAGTACGTACAAAAATAGTGGGCAGAGCATAGGGGGTCCCAGAGATAGGGGGTAATGAAAACTGAAATTTTCTGAGGATTGCAAGCCTTGAAAGAAGACAACACGGATTCCTACAAACATGTGAGAATCTCACATGGTTAAACAGCAGGGGAGGAAAAAAGTAAATTTTACGTGTTATGTTCCATTTAAAGGCCACAGTGTGTAACTGTAGCCAAAAAAGAAAAAAATCAAATCTAAATAATATAGATGTTTGGCATTGTGTTTGGCGTTCAACTGCACTGAAATAAAACTTAAAAAAAAAATATGTGATCCTTATGGTGGACCATGGCTGGCATTCTCCACAAAACCTGACTTCGTATTTAGTTTTCTTGAAGGGGGTTGTCGCTTGCTGTTTTTCCATGGAAATTGTTGTCAACTTCAGCTATAATTCTTTACACAATACTATGCAGGTTACAGCGTACAGAATCATTGCAAATTGAACATGCCACCCCCAGAACGTTT
>JAIEZT010000093.1:50000-167722 GCA_019594935.1 Periophthalmus modestus | reverse complement strand
AGAGTCAGGACCAACTCTAAAACAACAGACGTGAGAGGAAAAAGACTCTAAAGGGAACAGATGACAGGAAAGAGGGAGGAGGGAGGAGCATGGATGAGAGGAGAGAGGAGAGAGATGAGAGGGAGAGAGGAGAGAGAGGAGAGAGAAATAGGAGCAACTCTAAAACCAACAGATGCACAGACGAGAGAAGGGGAGGGGGAGTAAAGGGAGGAGAGGAGAGGAGAAGAGAAGGAGAGAGAGAGACAGGACTGACTCTACAACCAACAGGTGACAGAAGAAAGGAAAGAGGGAGGCAGGGAGAGGAGACGGAGAACGAGAGAGGAGGGAAAGAAAAGAGAGAGGGGACAGGGAGGGAGAAGAGAGAGGGAGAGAAAGAAAGAGGAGAGAGGGAGGGAGTGAGTGAGATGAGAGAGAGGGGAGAGAAATAGAACAAGTGAGAGAGAAGAGAGGTGGGAGAGTGGAGAGAAGAGGGGAGAGAAAGAGAGACAGAGAGAGAAGATGGAGGGAGAGGGAAGGGGGAAAGAAGGGAGAGAGGACAGATAAAGAGGGGGAAGAAAGAGAGAGCAGAGGAGAGGGATGGAAGAAGAGAGAAAGGGAGAGAGATTACGAGATAAGAGAAAGAGGGAGGAGAGAAGAGAAGAGAGAGAGGGCAGTGGAGAGACAGAGAGAGGGACAGAAAAAGAGAGAGAGGGAGGAGAGAAAGAGGAGAAGAAGAGAGCCAGAGAACAGAGTCAGAGGGACCAGGAAAGAGGGGGGTCAGCGCCTTCATCCAGCCCAGAGACAGAGCCCCAAAGCTGGGGTCTGGAGCCAGGGTCTCAGGGGGGTCTGGAAGGGCATCTGGAGCAGAGGATGAGACGGAGGAGAAGAGGATGAGACGGAGGAGAAGAGGATGAGACGGAGGACAAGAGGATGAGACGGAGGACAAGAGGATGAGACGAAGGAGAGGATGAGACGGAGGAGAAGAGGATGAGACGGAGGAGAGGATGAGACGGAGGAGAAGAGGATGAGACGGAGAAGAGGATGAGACAGAGAAGAGGATGAGACGAGGAGAAGAGGATGAGGCAGAGGAAAGGATGAAGCAGAGGAGAAGAGGATGAGACGGAGGAGAGGATGAGACGGAGGAGAAGAGGATGAGACAGAGAAGAGGATGAGACGGAGGAGAGGATGAGACGGAGGAGAAGAGGATGAGACAGGAGAGGATGAGACGGAGAAAGAAGGAAGAGCGAAGGGAGAGAGGAGGGAGGAGGGAGAAAGAAGGAAGAGTGGAGTGAGAGTGGAGGAAGAGAGGAAAAAGAGAGGAGGGAGAGAGGATCATTTCAGACCTGGAACTGCCGATCTACTACTGAACTAAAGGTCAAAGGAGAAAACTACCACTTCATGACATCACAAGGTGGAACAGAGAGTTTTGAGCTGTGGAGATGTTACAGACTCATAATAAAGTGTGACTCAAACATGTGAATGAAACAAAACTCAACTCCAGGTCTGTTTTTGAAGAGGGGAGAACATCAGAACATGGATTAAAGCTAAAGAGTCAGTTTTGTGTAACAGGTTTAAAGTGAGTTTAAAAGGTCAGAATGAGCCATGAGGACGGTTCACACGAGAGCGACGCTTTAATGGAGACAAACGTCTGGCAAAGAAAACAGCTGCAGTTATAAAGTTTTCATAGCAGGACATGAGGACAGGCTCTGTGTACAGGCTGGGATGTAGTACTCGTAGTATTTGTAGTACATACATTAGAGTAGTTGTAGTACTTGTGTGTGACAGTCGACAGATCAGACCAATAGTTTGGGTTTAGTCCCAGTTTAGTCTTGGCTTAGTCCTGGTTTAGCCCCGGTTTAGTCCTGGTTTAGTCCCGGTTTAGTCCCGGGTTAGTCCCGGGTTAGTCCCGGGTTAGTCCTGGTTTCGTCCCGGTTTAGTTCTGGTTTAGTCCCACTTTAGTCCTAGTTTAGTCCTGGTTTAGTCCTGGTTTAGTCCCGGTTTAGTCCCGGTCTACAGTAGTATAATTGTAGTACTTGTTGCAGACTGTGACAGTTGACAGATCAGACCAGTAGTTTGGGGCCCAGAGGCAGAAGTCTTCAGTCTGTCTCTGTCCCGTCTAAGGCCTGTCCCGTCCCGAGGCTGTGTGTGTGTGTGTGTGTGTGTGTGTGTGTTTGTGTGTGTGCGTGTGTGTGTGCTAACGCTAACACTGTCGTCTATTCAGTCCTCCCTCTGTCTCCCCCTCTCCTCTCTCCTCTCCTCCCTCGCTCTGTCCCTGAGGCTGTGTGTCTGCTAACGCTAACACACTACAGTCTATTCAGTCCTCCATGTCTCTCTCCTCCCTCTCTCTCTGTCTCTCCTCTCTCCATCTCTCACTCCTCCGTCTCTCTCACCTCCTCCTCGCCCGTCTCCCCACCCACGACCCCGAGCTCGCCCACGTCCGCCCTGATGACATCATAACGATAACTGCACAAAGAGCGTCGTGGATGTTTTTGTGAGAACAGACAGAGAAAGAGTGAGAGAGAGCGACACCTCGTCACACAACAAAGTCACATGACCTTTAACCCCCCACGCACACACACACACACGCACACACACACGCACGCACACACACACGCACACACGCACACACACACACGCACTCACACACACACACACATCCAAAATAATTGCGATGAACGATTATGTCATGAGAATATTCTGGATAAACAGGGCCGTCAACTGAAATTTGGAGGCCCGGGACAGTCAGCCTCACATGGGCCCCTGTGATGCAAATTAATAGGAAGAGGGTCCAATTCTGGGCCCCCGGACAGCAGACCCCTTTCTCCCCCCCGTTGACTCCCCTGTGGATAAGTCGTTTTTTTCTGCACATTTTGGTGATGTAACCGCGATTACCTTTATTGGCGATTGTCAGAATTATATAAAATGTCCCACAAACGATTATTGTCGACCCTTTTTATCACGATAAACAATATCACTGTTTCTTGTCACATCCCAAATGCACACACACGAAAGATGCAAATTCAGTGGCGGTTTACACCTTAAGTTCACTCTTAAGGCTCACTGTTAGGGTTCACTCTTAGGGTTCACACCTTAGGGTTCACTCTTATGGTTTACTCCTTAGGGTTCACTCTTAGGCTTCACACTTTAGAGTTAACTCCTTAAGGTTCACTCTTAGGGTTCACTCTTTGGGTTCACACCTTAGAGTTCACACCTTAGGGTTCAGTCTTATGGTTCACTCTGTAGGGTTCACTCCTTAGGGTTCACTCTGTAGGGTTCACTCCTTAGGGTTCACTCTTAGGGTTCACTCAGGGTTCACTCCATAGAGTTCACACCTTAGGGCTCACACCTTATGGTTCACTCTTTAGGGTTCACTCTAAGGGCTCACTCTTAGGGTTCACTCCTTAGGGTTCACTCTTTAGGGTTCACTCTTTAGGGTTCACACCTTAGGGTCGTTCAGTGGACTAAACCGCACACTCCTCACTGTTCACACTGTAGATGTTCATAAAAGTTCTTTGTTAGCTGATACTTTACTGCTGGATCGAAATAAAAATAAAAATAAAAAAAGTAAAATAAAATTAGTTTCGTAATAAAACATTACAAACATCGTTGAAAAGCAGCAGAGTCACGTCGTACAGTCAACGTCACATCAGCAACGACGGGATTCAACTTTCAAGAGCCAGATTTGTGAGAAAAAAACATCTCTTCATAGAAATGATGGACTAAAAGACCAATTATCAACCAATTATAACTCCATCCTCAGACCCAGCTCAAAACAAGCTAGCCAGCATGCTAACAGATGTGAGCGCACCATAGACTGTATATATAAATGCACATAGCTAACACGCTAGCTGTGTTTCAGATGGGAAATGAGTGTGGACGACTCTGGCTCTAATTCACATTAATTCACTTTTCTTTGTCATTTTGGTCTAAAAATGTTCGTATTAACTCTCTCTACATGATCCTGGGTTTTTATTTCACTGTTTTATCTGTGAATTAAGATATGAACATTAACAACAGACAAATCAGGTGCCAGCTAGCGTTAGCAACAGGTTTGAGCCTCGCTTGACGTCACACTCTCCTAGTCCACTTCTTTATACAGTCTATGGAGCGCTCGCATTAGGGGCTTGAACGATTACGCTAAATATGACTGAGGTACAGTTCACACTTGGCATAGCGCAACAGACCTAGCTAACAAACCGACGCTGTAAACAGACAGGTGCGTTAGCTTCAGTGTTAGCTCACACAGATATAAGACACAGTTCATCTCCTGACAGCTGATCGTCCAGTGCTGGTTTAACTCTGCCTCTTTCTCCTGTGGCCTTTGTGCAGACCAGGCTCTCCGGCGCACACAGTTCACCCAAACACAGCCCTCTACGACACTTCAGTCACATTCCTCTCCTCCTCCGCTCCGGGCGAACAATGGCGGCCATTTTGAGGACCTCTCCCTCCCCTCCCTCCCGTCCTCCCACGGCCGGAGCGGGGCTTTGAACCCTCACCATAGACAGGGTCCTCAGTGTGTGATGTGGTGGGACGTCGGGGTGAGGGAAAAGGCCAAACGACAAGAGCGAATTGTTCAAAATGGTGTAATGACGTTTGATGGAGATGAGAGTGTGACAGAGCGCCCCCGATGGCCACACCAGGCAACTACAAGCTGAGAATGTTTAAAGTTTGACTCACCTGGTGCAGAGCAGAGACGGGACACGGCACATGGAACAGAGAGAGAGAACATGGTTAGATATTTAAACTGATCAGGTTTTATATAAATACGACATTTTGAGGCAACTTCTCAAAAAAAAACAGCAGAAAAACTCTTCAGATTATAACAGAGAGTAGAGACAAACGAGCTGGTTTAGGCCTGTTCGGCTGAATTTAGCCCCGTTTAGTCCTGGTTTAGTCCTGGTTTAGTCCTGGTTTAGTCCTGGTTTAGTCTGGTTTAGTCCCTGGTTTAGTCCTGGTTTAGTCCTGGTTAAGTCCCTGGTTTAGTCCTGGTTTAGTCCTGGTTTCGTCCTGGTTTAGTCCCTGGTTTAGTCCTGGTTTAGTCCTGGTTTAGTCCCTGGTTTAGCCCCCGTTTAGTCCTGGTTTAGTCCCGGTTTAGTCCCGGTTTAGTCGCGGTTTAGTCCTGGTTTAGTCCTGGTTTAGTCCTGGTTTAGCTCTGGTTTAGTCCCCGTTTAGTCCTGGTTTAGCCCTGGTTTAGCCCTGGTTTAGTCCTGGTTTAGCCCTGGTTTAGACCTCGTTTAGTCCCGGTTTAGTCCCGGTTTAGTCCTAGTTTCGTCCTGGTTTAGTCCCTGGTTTAGTCCTGGTTTAGTCCTGGTTTAGTCCCTGGTTTAGTCCTGGTTTAGTCCTGGTTTAGTCCCTGGTTTAGTCCTGGTTTAGTCCTGGTTTAGTCCCTGGTTTAGCCCCGTTTAGTCCTGGTTTAGTCCTGGTTTAGTCCCGGTTTAGTCCTGGTTTAGTCCCAGTTTAGTCCCAGATAAGGCCCGGTTTAGTCCCGGTTTAGTCCCGGTTTAGCCCCGGTTTAGTCCCAGTTTAGTCCCAGATTAGCCCCGGTTTAGTCCCGGTTTAGTCCCGGTTTAGTCCCGGATTAGCCCTGGTTCAGTCCTGGTTCAGTCCTGGTTTAGTCCCGGTTCAGCTCTGGTTTAGTCCTGGTTTAGCTCTGGTTTAGTCCTGGTTCAGTCCCGGTTCAGTCCCGGTTTAGTCCCAGTTTAGTCCCGGTCAGACTAAAGTTTAAGTTAAGTCTGCGGTGACCCCTGCTCTCTTCTCTGAGGTGAGGGACACTTCCTGTCATAATCACATTTAGTATTAGTTTAATTACATCATCAGGACAGAGGTGAAACTCGGGCTGGAGTTCAGCGGGAGGGCATCTGGTTTAGAGGGTCAGACCAATCTGTGCAAACCCCCAAAAGAATATCACGCCACAGTATAAACGGACACTTTTCTACCTCAAGGTTAACATCAAGCAACTACTAACACATTCAAACACACAGTGGACAGTGGAGGCGGGAGAAGTGTCTTGTTCAAGGACACAACCACAGAGGATGAGTCAGGTTCAGGTTTAACCCAGAGACGCGTCAAACCTTCATCTAAAACCAAGATGGACTTCGGCGATATCAGAGTCGATGGAGCCAGAAGTGCGCCCATGATCACTTCCTGTTTGTAGCGCGGCGCTAGCAGGTTAGCATGTTAGCAGGTTAGCATGTTAGCACATTAGCTACGTCCATTTATATAAAGAGTCAAAAAAAAGTTTGATTTTTCAGCTTTTTCTGATGTTGTGACACTCGGATTTGGACCAGACGTAAAATGGTTCCTGTCTCCTGAACAGCACCACCTCTGCACCTCGGCACCACCTCTACACCAGAGCACCACTTCTACACCACGGCACCACCTCTGCACCACAGCACCACCTCTGCACCACGGCACCACCTCTACACCAGAGCACCACTTCTACAGCACCACCTCTGCGCCACGGCACCACCTCTGCACCACGGCACCACCTCTACACCACAGCACCACCTCTACACCACAGCACCACCTCTACACCACAGCACCACCTCTACACCACAGCACCACCTCTACAGCACCACCTCTACACCACAGCACCACCGGTCTGCACTTCACCCCAGAGTTGACTCAAAACTTAAGCTGTAATGAGACGAGAGCCGCCCCTCTGTGTCTGTGACTTCTGTTTGACCCTCTCCTCTTTCTATCTCTCTTCTTTCTCTTCCTCTCTTCTCTCTCCCTGTGATGTCCTTGTGGGAGCCATGACTCTCTCTCTCTCTCTCTCTTCTCTCTCTTCTTTCTCTCTCCCTCTTTCCCTGTGATGTCCTTTGTGGGAGCCATGACTCTCCCTCTCTTCTCTCTCTTCTTTCTCTCTTTCTCTCTTCTATCTCTCTCCCTGTGATGTCCTTTGTGCGGGCCATGACTCTCTCTCTCTCTTCCCTCTCTTCTTTCTTTCTCCCTCTCTCTCTCTGTGATGTCCTCTGTGGGAGCCATGACTCTCCCTCTCTTCTTTCTCTCTCCCTCTCTCCCTGTGATGTCCTCTGTGGGGGCCATGACTGCAGGGCCCGGTTGAACTTCCTGTGGAGGTGTAGGGATAGACACAGAGCATGCTGGGAAAAGGAGGATAGACACAAAGCATGCTGGGAAAAGGCGAGGTGCGGAGATGAGTGTCTGAGCCAGGCTTAGACCCGTGATCCAGACGCTCAGCCCTTTATCATAAACTCGCCCTGTGCATTCACCTCCAGACACACGTGTGCTTCCTGTTAGCGTTCACCTCAAGACACACGTGTGCTTCCTGTTAGCGTTCACCTCTGGATCTGTTTACAAGACACACATGTGCTTTTCAACATATATAAATAAAGGCAAAAGTGTCCTGCCCAAGTGCACAATTTCTAACTAGGTAAGTGTAAGTGTGTTGGTTAGCATGCTAGTGTCGCGAACTAGGTAAGTACTGGTCTTGTGTTGGTTAGCATGCTAGTGTCGCGAACTAGGTAAGTAAAGGTCTTGTGTTGGTTGGCATGCTAGTGTTGCGAACTAGGTAAGTAATGGTCTTGTGTTGGTTAGCATGCTAGTGTCATGAACTAGGTAAGTACTGGTCTTGTGTTGGTTAGCATGCTAGTGTCGCGAACTAGGTAAGTACTGGTCTTGTGTTGGTTAGCATGCTAGTGTCATGAACTAGGTAAGTACTGGTCTTGTGTTGGTTAGCATGCTAGTGTCGCGAACTAGGTAAGTAATGGTCTTGTGTTGGTTAGCATGCTAGTGTCGCAAACTAGGTTAGTACTGGTCTTGTGTTGGTTAGCATGCTAGTCATCACAAGCTAGGTAAGTAATGGTGTTATGTTGGTTAGCATGCTAGTGTCGCGAACTAGGTAAGTACTGGTCTTGTGTTGGTTAGCATGCTAGTGTCGCGAACTAGGTAAGTACTGGTCTCGTACTAATTAGCATGCTAGTGTCGATGTGTGAGTGGTTCCTTGATGTAAAGGTGCGATATAAAAATACTCGTACATACTTTGACGCCTGTGTTTAAAGCGCTCTGTAGCCGTGGTGGGCGGAGCTACTCCTCGAGCCACAGCTGCCCTGGGGCACAGTGAAAGAGGCTTTGTTTCCGTGCCAACAGGACATCACCACCGAGTCATTTAATCAGTGACCACGTTATACAACCGTCGCCCCCACTACGACACAGCAGGATTTAGATTATACTCCTTTATAATACTGCGTCTAATAGTACCTTCTAACAGTACTTCTAGCAGTACTCCTCCCCCTCCCTCCTCCCCCCCCTCCTCCCCCTCCCTCCTCCCCCTCCCTCCTCGCTCTGTTTCACTTTCACTCCATCTGAGCCACACTCGCTTTTTTTGTAGTAACACAAAAAGTGAGACGGAGGCAGTGACCTAAAAGTGTGAGATCTGGATTTAAAACTCCACCAACGGCAAGCTTTTAGAGAGAGGGAGCGAGGGATGAGAGGGAGGGGAGGAGAGAGGGAAGAGAGAGGGAGTGAGGGATGAGAGGGAGGGGAGGGAGAGAGGGAAGAGAGAGGGATGAGAGGGAGAGAGGGAGGGAGGTAGGGATGAGGAGGAGAGAGGGGGAAAAAGGGAGAGGAGAGGGAGAGGCAGAGAGAAAGAGACAGTGAGGAAGAGGAGTGAGGGAAGGAAAGAGGGAGAGGGGAAGAGAGGGAAGAGAAAGGGGGAGAGTGAGAGAGGGAAGAGAAACGGAGAGAGAGAAGAGGGAGAGAATGTGTGTGTCTGTTTTCATTGTTTTGCTTTATATGAAATGCTCCAGAGTGTGGCATTAAAGTGACCTGTAACTTGGCCTGGAGACGTGACCTGCTTGTTTCCATAGAGATACATGAGTACTGGTGTTGGTCAGGTAACTCTGCAAAAGTAATCTGATTACAGTAATCCCTTACATCAGAGGTGTCCAAACTATGGCTCGGGGGCCAAATGCGGCCCTCAGACCAAGTTTTATTGGCCCTCAGGTCTTCAGCTGAATTGGCCCAATTGATCAAAATCTGTACTTTTTATGGCAAATTTGAGTAAATCTACAAACATAACTTAAATATCACCACATTACACTGTCAGACAGATGTAATATTAATATTTCAAGCCTTATTTAAAGTATGAATCAAAACTATGTTAAATGCACCGTCTGAATAATCCACCGTATTATCCCCTGGACTGTGGCACCGTGTCGACTATTTTTCAAGATATGACCCTCGGTGAAAAGAGTTTGGGCCTTTTTTCTGCCGGACACTGAAAGTATCTGATGACGTCCTGGGTCAGTGAGTCTGACACAGTGTGAGCTAATATGACCTGTACAAACATGAGGCCGCTGTCCACAGACCTGCCTCGTTAGCATGTGTTAGTGTGTGTTAGCATGTGTTAGTGTGTGTTAGCGTGTGTTAGTGTGTGTTAGCAGCATGTGTGTAGTGTGTGTTTTAGCGGAGCCCCATGTTAGAGTGCGTTAGTATGTGTTAGCTTGTGTTAGCACTTGTTAGCGGTCACATTTTTCTGGAAATTTGATAAACACAGAAAAAGCTCTAGAAAATGTAACAATCTTCCACAAATATGTCTTAAATTTTGGTCTCGTCTTTACACAAACACCAACACAAAAACATGTTGAAGAGGTCACGACCTCCAGGGCCTGACCCAGACTAGACCCAGATCTGGAGATGTTATTTCTATGCCTGAAATGTCCCACATTATGGCATTAAACATATGAACCTCCATCAAGACAAACAAGTGACAGCAAGGTACAGGTCAGATCTGTGGAGAGGAGACACACATACAAACACCTGTAACTGAATAAATGCGAGTCGGAAAGTTTAATGCTACACTGAGAAGTTACACAGTGGAGCTTTAGCGTGATGCACAGGCGAACCATTCTCATTCAGTTTTTTTTTTTTTAATTAGAGAATCAGGAAATCCCAAATAAATACCCACTGACGCACATGTTTCAAATCAAATTAAAATCAGGATTTCAAATCATGTTTTTGTAATTTATAACTTAAGGGACAGAGGAGCAGAGGATGAAGAGGAGCAGAGGAGCAGAGGAAGAAGAGGAGCAGAGGAGCAGAGGAGCAGAGGATGAAGAGGAGCAGAGGAGGAGAGGACAGGGTCAGAGGAGCAGAGGATGAAGAGGAGCAGAGGAGCAGAGGAGGTGAGCAGAGGAGTAGAGGATGAAGAGGAGCAGAGGAGCAGAGGAGAGAGTCAAACGGTCAGAGGAGTAGAGGAGCAGAGGAAGATGCAGAGGAGCAGAGTAGAATGAAGAGGAGCAGAGGGTCAGAGGAGCAGAGGAGCAGAGGGTCAGAGGAGCAGAGTAGGGTCAGAGGGTCAGAGTGTCAGAGGAGCAGAGGGTCAGAGTGTCAGAGGAGCAGAGGGTCAGAGGGTCAGAGAAGCAGAGTAGGGTGAAGAGGAGCAGAGTGTCAGAGGAGCAGAGTGTCAGAGGAGCAGTGTCAGAGTGTCAGAGGAGCAGAGTGTCAGAGGGTCAGAGGAGCAGAGGGTCAGAGGAGCAGAGGGTCAGAGGAGCAGAGGAGGAGCAGAGGAGCAGACACATGTTCTCAGGGCTCTTGTAAGTGAATAACGTGGTAAATGTGAGACAGCCCAGGCTTAAGTGAGTGAATAGGGCAGTGTAATTGTGTGAGGTGATAGCATTAGCGCGTAAAGTGGTTAAATGGCGCTAACAAACAAACCCAATGAGATTAGGCCTCACTCTCTGCTCTTAAACTGTGTGTTTGCTCAGATTCCTGCAGCATTAGTGTGTCCGGTGAAGCATAACTGGTTTGGAGTGACCCGGCGTCCAGCAGCCTCCACACGAACGCCATGGAACAGTTAGCCAAAAGTTAGCAAACACATTCCTGGTTTTAGTACCGATTAGCATCTGATTTGCGATACTTTTGACAACCATAATTCCTAAACTGTATTTTTTAACTTGATTTCAACACTAAATCTACCTAAGTTTGTTTATACTTTATTTGTCAACGACCATGTAAAATTCATTAAAGATTCACTGTGTAACTTTCCTGCTTGTCTCCATGGAGAACATTTTGCTTTGCATGGAATGTTACAGTATGGCATTATGTTAGGGTTAATATTGGTTAGTGTCTTGGTATCGATTTTCTACTCTTGCACAATCAAACCTGGTGATGAATTCTCTTCTACATGCATGTCTATGGCGGAATGTTCAGTAGTTACCATGGTGACGCAATGCACACATTAGCAAACGCTGCCAAAAACGTTTTAAAATAATCTTAAAACTCAAGAAAAAATTACAAAATGGATTGAAACAGCACATTTTCAGGCGCCTGTGATCAATCCGAGCTCATGGTCCTTTTGAGTTTGATTTTACACAAAAACGTGAGAGTGAAAAACTGTTGGCTAATGCTAATGCTAATGCTAGCTAGCTTGTGACTGTAGTGTTATTCGAGAGAGATTTGTTTAACAGCACAAATCAGCTCACTTGTTGTAGTTTCTTCTGGTCAAATTGTGTTAAAACAAAACTTGAGTAACAGAGCTTTAGACAGAGCAGTGCCTCAAGTTAGCATCACAGTATCAATTAATTCATCACCGATCAATCCTCAGTTTTCATTTTTGATCAATATTGTGATTTTAAAAATGTCTAAAATACAACAGAATGAGCAGACAAAAGCACAAAATGTTTTCTTTGAAGTAATAAAAAAATCTTGGAAACGAGAAAATGAAAACTGAAATCGAATTAGAACTCGAACTTTAAATATTTCTGTCAAGATTAAAAGCATATCTGCTAATCCTTAAAGCCAAACTCCCCGTTCCACATCAGAAACATTCTCAAAGCCTGTGTTTGTCATGTGGAAGTGCGCGGCCCTGAAGCGACATTGTGCAGAGGCCGGGCTAACGCTAATGCTAGGTCGCTAACGGCTAATGAGCTCCGCGCGCTAGGCCTGGTTTGTGTCATTAAAGGTGAGTGGAGTTCCACAGAGGGGAGGGAGGCACAGGCTCGTACGCAGTAATGAGAAGTGAAGGCTAAAGTGAAGAACATGAGTCTGGTTCTGCTGCAGCTAAAGGAGCAGACGATCCGGTTACCACGGCGCAGACACGACAGTTACCACGGCGCAGACACGGCAGTCACCACGGCGCAGACACGACAGTTACCACGGCGCAGACACGACAGTCACCACGGCGCAGACACGACAGTCACCACGGCGCAGACACGACAGTTACCACAGGCGCAGACACGACAGTTACCACGCGACAGCAGACACGGCGCAGACACAGTCACCACGGCGCAGACACGACAGTTACCACGGCGCAGACACGACAGTTACCACGGCGCAGACACGACAGTCACCACGGCGCAGACACGACAGTTACCACGGCGCAGACACGACAATCCGGTTACCATGGTTACAGCGCAGACATGTCGCAGACACGTCGCAGACACATTGCACGATGTGGTTACTGCAACACAGACTCAGAGTCAGTCCTGATTTAGACCTGGTTTAGTCCCATTTTAATTCCCCTTTAGTCCCAGTTTAGGTTTCTAGTCCCGGTCTAGTCCCGTCCCACTCTAGTCCCGCTCTAGTCCCGCTCTAGTCCCGCTCTAGTTCCGCTCTAGTCCCAGCTCTAGTCCCGTCTAGTCCCGCTCTAGTCCCCGCTCTAGTAGTCCCGGTCTAGTCCGCCGTCTAGTCCCGCTCCTGGTCTAGTCCCGCTCTAGTCCCGCTCTAGTCCCGCTCTAGTCCCGGTCTAGTCCTGGTCTAGTCCCGCTCTAGTCCCGGTCCGTCCCGATTTAGTCCCGTCTAGTCCCGGTCTAGTCCCAGTCTAGTCCCGCTCTATTCCCGCTCTAGTCCCGCTCTTGTCCCGATCTAGTCCCGGTTTAGTCCCGCTCTAGTCCAGCTCTCTAGTCCCGGTCTAGTGCCCGCCGCTCTAGTCCCGGTCGCCTCTAGTCCCGCTCTAGTCCCGTCGCTTTAGTCCCAGTCCTAGCTCTAGTCCCGGTCCGCTCTCTAGTCCAGCTCTAGTCCCCGCTCTAGTCCCGCTCTAGTCCCAGTCTAGTCCGCTCTAGTCCCGGTTAGTCCTGTCCCGCTCTAGTCCCAGTCTAGTCCAGCTCTAGTCCCGGTCTAGTCCTGTCTAGTCTCTAGTCCCGGTCTACTCCCGCTCTAGTCCCATTTTAGTCCTGGTCTAGTCCTGGTCTAGTCCCGCTCTAGTCCTGGTTTAGTTCTCTCGAGCCTCTTTCACACTGGTCATAAATCAGGCCCAAACACAAACATCTTGTGAGGAGCCGTGTGAAACCGTGACCCACGCGGCCCAAGGAAAACCATTTGTACGAGGTAATTGTGAGGTAATGGAGGTCGTCCTGTGAGGGGTCAGAGGTCAGGGGTCGGAGTGTGCCTGGAGCGAGGTCACGTGATCTGCGGCGTTTACGTGCACGCGGATCACACCATCGCCAACTTCCTCCGTCAGTCAGTCCACGAGGAGAGTAGAGATTCAAATATATGAAAATGTACAACTCAAAGTGACTCAAGGTGCCTCAGAGGGTTAAGCACTTTGCAACCAACAAGAGGGTCGCCAGTTCAAACCTCAAACAAGATCGATTTGTTCTCGTTTCTCAGCTAATATAGGACCTAACATCTTCTAAAATCACTTCAGTGTAAAATAAGTCCATCATGTACTTTCTGCATATAATTATAAAGCGTTTTTATCATCCATGAACCAGGAAGTAGCCTGTTAGCATGCTATTAGTTGTTAGCATCACCCTGTTCTGAAAGCATAAGGTCAGTGAGGAGTAACTGGACCACTGCAAACTGTTTAAAATGAACTGCTTCTGTTTTTCATGTTTTTAAGGCGGTAAAAATCAGGTACGACGCTTTTAACGTTGATGCTAACAGCTATTGTATTTAGCCTCATTTAAACTGCCCACTTTCAGTTTTAAAAAGTGAATTATAGAGCTGAGATGTTGTTGAAGTTGTTCAAAATTAGTTTTAATTAAGTGGAAATTAGAAAAATGCAGAAACTTTTAGTAGGACGCCTTTAAAATACTTTTCTGCGTTATGTTTTTATGTTTTTAATTGCTCAAACATATCTTGTAAAAACATGCTTTCCTACTGTCAGCGGGATCGCCTTACCACAGACCTGACCTGTAACATACCGAAGTGGTGTTACCTGCTTGTCTCCATGACGACTGAGTGATTTAATGTCATAGTGTGGAACATTTAAGCGAGAAAACAGGTCACGCAGACAGTCATTTCCCAGCAGGGCAGAGAGGGGGTCGTGTGTCGGAGCGTAGCCTGCCTCGAGTGCTCGATTTCGGGCTGACACGGTGACACCGCGGGACACCGATCCACCCGACCCTCCAGAGGTCACGACCTTTGAGATGAGCAGCAGGTTGGGGGTTAGATTACCGCGTGCCCTCTACCTGTGAGTGCTAATCCAAGACTCTATTGTCCTGTTCTACCACGTGAAGAGCTGCGTTCACATAATGACACTTAAATCTGTCAGAAAAAAGAGCCGATAATTAAACTATAGAGAAACTTTACACGCTGAACTTTGACCTTTGACACTGGAGCATAAATACAGCATCAGTAACACCAAAAGTTCAGCAGTTTCAGTCCTGGAATTGCCAATCTCGACTGAAGTTGAAGCTGAAGTTGAACGCAGCTGTTGACTTGAAAACTACCACTTCATGACATCACAAGGTGGAACGGAGCATTTTGAGCTAATAATTCAGGGTTATTCAAACGTGTGAATGAAACAAAACACGACTCCAGGTCTGTTTTTGAGGAGGAAACGGCGTAAAAACATGACTTAAAGCTACAAGAGTTAGTTTTGTGTGATATAGAAGCTTTAAAGGCGAGGCTGCTTTAAAGGCGAGGGCCACTTTAAAGGCGAGGGCTGCTTTAAAGGTGAGGTCCGCTTTAAAGGCGAGGTCCGCTTTAAAGGCGAGGGCTGCTTTAAAGGCGAGGTCCACTTTAAAGGCGAGGCTTTAAAGGCGAGGTCCGCTTTAAAGGCGAGGGCCACTTTAAAGGCGAGGTCCGCTTTAAAGGCGAGGTCCGCTTTAAAGGCGAGGGCTGCTTTAAAGGCGAGAGCTGCTTTAAAGGTGAGGTCCACTTTAAAGGCGAGGGCTGCTTTAAAGGCGAGGGCTGCTTTAAAGGCGAGGGCTGCTTTAAAGGTGAGGTCCACTTTAAAGGCGAGGGCTGCTTTAAAGGCAAGAGCTGCTTTAAAGGTGAGGTCCACTTTAAAGGCGAGGGCTGCTTTAAAGGCGAGGGCTGCTTTAAAGGCGAGGTCCGCTTTAAAGGCGAGGGCCACTCGTGCAAAGGAATTTTTCAAAACAACCAAAATACAACAGGCGTAATTCAACACAGACGACGCAGGATTACTCAGTGATGTGGGAACAACAAGCCTCATACAAGTTCATAAAACGTCCCCTTTAAATTGAAACCTCTTTGCTGATCTAAAGCTGGAGGATTTACTTGACAGGGACCTGATTTTTGTTCCCATAAAGCGAGTGTGTGCACAGATTTGAGTCCCCGCACGGCGCAGAGTCCGGGCGCACACACTCCTCACGGCTCCGGGCGACGTGAGGCTGTGTCGTCTGCACTTCTACAAACAAAAGACCCATAGAAAACACAAGAGCCCGCTCTCAACACCGAGAGCGCCCCCTTTGTCCCCACAGCTCCATTCAACGAAATAAGACTGAAGGAGACAAGTGAGGACGGCACAACACACACATATATACATATATACACACACGCACGCACTCACACATATATACACACACACATACACGTGAGGACATATATACACAACACGGAGACAAGTGATATACTAACACACATATATGTACATACACTCTGTTTATACATGGACATAGCTAACCTGCTAGCCTCCGTGCGCTGGCTCCAATTCACTTTCCATTGATAAACCATGTGTCTCTCTCTGTACCTGCTGCTGTCAGACTCATTTTGGTCTTAAATGTTCGTATTAACTCTACATGATCCTGGGGTTTTTATTTCACTTTTGTGACACATTTCCTCCTCCTCTTGTTCCTCCTTCTCTCCCTCCTTCCTTCCTCCTCCCTCCCTCTCCCCTCTCCACTCTCCTCCTCTCTCAGTCTCACCTCCCTTCCTCCTCTCTCCTTTTCATTTCTCCTACTACCCCCTCCTCTCTCCTTGCTCCCTCTCTCCTCATCCTCCCTTCCTTCTCCTCCCTCCTTTCTCCGCCTTCCTCCCTCCCTCCTCCTCTCTCTCCTCCTCCCGTCCTCCCTCCCTCCTCCTCTCTCTCTTCCTCCCTCCCTCTCCTCTCTCCTTCCTCCTCCCTTCGTCCCTCCCTCCTCCTCTCTCTCTTCCTCCCTTCCTCCCTCCCTCCTCCTCTCCCTCCTCCTTCCCTTCCTCCCTCCTCCCTCTCTCTCTTCCTCCTCCCTTCGTCCCTCCTCCTCCTCCTCTCTCTCTTTCCTGCTTCCTCCCTCCTCCTCTCTCTTACCTCCCTCCTCCTCCTCTCTCCTTCCTCCCTCCCTCCTCCTCTCCCTCCCTCCCCCTCTCTCTTACCTCCCTCCTCTGCCACCTTCTTTCCCCGAGGTCACTGCTGCTAGCGTTAGCAACCTGTTTGATTGACAGCGTTGCTAAGTGCCTGCTCTCTACTAAAACAACGATGGGGGCGGGAAGGGGCGTTACCTTCAACAGCCTCGCTCCTGATTGGCTCTTTGGTTGCTATGATACTTCCTAATATGCAACTCCGCTCCAAATTAGCCGCTACATGTGCTAGCCTGAGCTTCACTTGGAGCTAACTCTGTCTGTGCTCCAAACTTTTGACGGGTCGTGTCGTTTGGATCATTTAGTCAAACTTAAAACCGTTTCCTGATAGAGTTTCATCTGTTGACAGTTTCTGGATTTCACCAAACTCCATGACTCCAAAGTCTGGAGTCGTGTCCGAATGTTACAGAGTGTGTGTCAAATAAACAAGAGGAGGGAGCGCCGTGACAACAAACACGCCGAGTCTCTGCGGCTTCCTCCTTTATTTGATTAGACCCAGAACTGCGGGTTAGAGCCAGGGCTCGACCGAGAGCGCAGCGTAATGGGAAAGGGAAGTTAAAGAAGAGAAGAGGAGGAGGAGGAGAGGAGGAGGAGGAGGAGGAGGGGGGAAGCTAACCTCCTCCATCTGGTCGAGAGAGTGTGATGTCATAATCTCAGACGGAGGACAGTACAGGGGCCGATAACTCAACGGGAGATTCCCTGTTTTACAACACAAATGTCAAAACATCATGTTAAAGCCGCCGCTGTACCTGATTTTTACTGTTTTAACAACATGAAGAAACAAAACAAGTTCATTTTAAACGGTTTGCGCTGATCCAAAGTTACTCCTCACTTACTTTATGCATTCAGACCATCCTAGAGATTCACAAAGATGAATTTATAAGCGCTTTTCACAACTTTCAGCGACAAGAACGGCGCTAAAGAATCTATTTCCTGAGAGGTTTTGGCGGTGGGACTTCACCTGCGTCAGTGGCGTCGCGGCTGTTGTTCCAGGTCAGTTTCACAGCTCTGGCAGGTCCATGAGACTCACCACTGCCCCCCTGTGGTGTCTGTGGAGAGTCTGAGGTGTGAGTCGAGGTAAAGGCCCCTCGTCTCTGTTGATGGTGTGTGTCGCTCGTTTTCTGATTTCCACAGCCTCTCCTCTACATCTTTTGGATTTCTGCTCTTCTGTCAGAAGTTTGGGGTCATGAGTACCTTTAAACAGCAGTACTCGAGTACGAGTACCTTTAAACTGCAGTACTCGAGTACGAGTACCTTTAAACTGCAGTACTCGAGTACGATTACCTTTAAACTGCAGTACTCGAGTACGATTACCTTTAAACAACAGTACTTGAGTACCTTTAACCAATGGCTCAGTGGTTGGAGCGTTGGTTCCCGCAACCTGAAGGTCGGAGGATCGACCAAGTTCTGTCGTTGTGTCCCCACATTGCCTAGTATGAAAGTGGTGTGTGAATGATTGGCAGCCTCACTTCCGTCAGTCTGCCCCAGGGCAGCTGTGGCCACAATAGTAGTTTACATCAGCAAGTGTGAAGTGAATGAATAATGACTGAAGTGTAGCTTTGAGAGGCTCTGACAAACATCTAAAGTGTAAGGCATCATTATTATTATTACTCGAGTACATATTACCTTTAAACAAGAGTACTCAAGTACATGTTACCTTTAAAGAAGAGTACTCGAGTACATATTACCTTTAAAAAAAGAGTACTTGAGTACATATTACCTTTAAAAAGAGTACTTGAGTATGTATTACCTTTAAAAAAAGAGTACTTGAGTAAATATTACCTTTAAACAAGAGTACTTGAGTATATTCAAAGTTCAGTTTTACTCGAGTAAATATTTGGGTTTTTCCTCCATCTGGACTGAGGAGCGGAGCCGACCCTGAGGCTACTCTTTTTCTCTCCTCTCTCTCGCTCTCTCTTCCCCTGTTTCCTCCCTTCCCTCTCCCTCCCTCGCTCTCTCTCTCTCTCTCTGTCCCATCTTTCTGCTCGTTTTCTCTCTCCATCTCTCCCCCCTCCTCTCTTCTTCCACCTTGCCTCTCTCTATCCCTTCTCTTCTCACTCTCCAAATGTTTCTGCTTTCCTCTCTTCCTCTCCTTACCTCCTCCCCCTCTCCTCTCTCTCCTATTCTCTCCTGCTCCCCCTCTCCTGGTTCTCTCCCCTCCTCCTCCTCTCTCTCCATCCTCACGCCCCTCTCCTCTCCTTCTCTCTCCCCTATCTCTCTCTCTCCTCCCTCCCTCCCCTCCTCATCTCCTCACTCTCCTCCTCGTCTCCTCCTTCTCTCCTCTCCTATTCCTCTCTCTCCTCCCCCTCTTCTCTTTCTCCCCTCCTCTCCCCCTCTCTCCCCCTCTCTCCTCCTCTCTCTCTCTGTTTTCTCTGGACTCCTGAACATGTTTTCCTCATCACAGAGTCCACATCCTGCTGCTGCAGCTGCTGACCCCGTGGCTCCGGCCTCTGGATCTCATTTAGGACCAGGCTTAAAGCTAACACCGCTAACACCGCTACCATTGCTACCACCATCGCTACTACAGCTACCACCACTAACACCGCTAACACCGCTAATACCGCTAACTAATAACACCGCTAACACCGCTGTCACTGTCCAGTGGGAGATATTCACTGAATTAGCTTTAATCATGCTAGCTGTTAGCTTGACTATATTTTCATGTCTTTACTCCAGAAACAGTTCACATATTCTCTGTCAGCTGAAACCTTCATCTTCATTTAAGTAAAATCAAGTTCACAAAGAAAGTTCCACAATGTTTAGATTTGGAAAAATACTGAATCTCTGTATCATAAACAAACACAGTAACATGAAACAAACGTAAACGACGTCACAGTGTACGGCTCAAATGAAGCTCATCGAGGCTAGAAGTTATAGCGGCTAATTTGGAGCAGAATTGTATATTAGGAATTCAAACCGCGAGTATCATAGCAACCAAAGAGCCAATCAGGAACGAGGCTGTTGAATAATAAACATGGACATTTAAGATCAAAATGACGAGTCTGACAGCAGCAGTTACAGAGAGAGAGAGGACACAGTTTTTCAATAGAAAGTTAATTGGAGCCAGAGTCAATGGAGAAGTAGTGCACCCATGATCACTTCCTGTTTGGAACACGGCTGCTAGCAGGTTAGCTATGTTCATTTATAAATAAAGTCTGTGCGCTAAAGTCAGCTAGCTTGTTAGCATGTTTTCTTTGGGTTTTTTCACAGCTAAATGTGGTGTCGGGCTCATATTTAATTTAAAACAAATATATGTAAGAAAAAATCTCACTGACTCATCTCACACGTAGTTTGTCCCTGTAGGTGTTGCCGTAGAACAGAAGCTTCAGGGCAGGGGAGTATCCCATAATGCTTTGCGATGTGATCATAATCTATTCATAGCAACTGCAAAAAGTGCTACTGGGAGCTGAACCACTGCCACCACGGCTAATGCTACGCTACGCTGTTAGCATGCTAGCTCCAACGCAGCGGCTGCAGGGGTCAGGGGTCAGGGGTCTGCGGTGGAGGAGAGACACAGATCTGCTCCTCCTGGACGAGGGCGACTCAAGAGCAGAGGCAGAGCAGACGGGACCATGCACAGGTTTAAACACAGATATGGAGGTGTCCTCCTCTCCTCTCTCCTCTCCCTCTCCTCCTTTCCTCTCCTCCCTCCTCTCTCCTCTCTCCTCCTCTCTCCTCCTCTCCTCATCTCTCTCCTCCTCCTCCTCTCCTTTCCCACCCTCTCTCCTGTTCCACCTCTCCTCCTCTCCCTCTCTCTCCTCCTCTCCTCTCACTCTCCTCCATCCCCTCCTCCTCCTCACTTCTCTCCTCCTCTCTCTCTCTCTCCTCCCCTCTCCTCCTCTACCTGTCTCCTCCTCTCCCCCTCTCCTCCTCCTCCCCTCTCCTCTCCTCCCCCCCTTCTCCTCTCTCCTCCTCTCCCCTCTCCTCCCCCTCTCTCCCCCTCTCCCTCTCTCCTCCTCCTCCTCCCCCTCTCTCCTCCTCACCTTCTCTCTCCTCCTCTCTCTCTTCTCCTCCCCCTCTCTCCTCTTCTCCTCCTCTCCTCCTCCCCCTCTCTCTCCTCTCTCCCCCTCTCTCCTCATCCTCTCTCTCTCCTCCTCTACCTGTCTCTCCTCTCCCCCTCTCTCCTCCTCCCCCTCTCTCTCTTCCCCCCTGTCCTCTCTCTCCCTCCTCTCTCCCCCTCCTCTCCCCTCCTCTCTCCCTCCTCCTCCCCCTCTCCTCTCTCTCTCCTCCTCCTCTCATCCTCTTCCTCCCTCCTCTCCTCCTCCCCCTCTCTCTCCTCTCCCCTCTCTCCTCCTCTCTCTCTCCTCCCCTCTCCTCTCCCCCTCTCTCCTCCTCCCCCCCCCTCACCTCTTCCCCCTCTCTCTCTCCTCCTCCTCCCCCCCCACCTCTTCCCCCCTCTCTCTCCCCCTCTCTCCTCCTCTCCTCCCCCTCTCTCTCCTCCTCTCCTCTCCCTCTCTCTCTCCTCTCTCTCCTCGCTCCTCTCTCTCCCCCTCCTCTCTCCTCTTCCTCCCCCTCTCTCCCCCTCTCTCCCCCCTCTCCTCCTCCTCAGAGGAGCACATGTTTTTAGTGTGATCATGTTTGGAAGTAGTTTTAATAATGCAGGAGGCTCCAGGAGAGAGGGGAGGTTCTGGCGCGGCTCCGCCCCACTGTGAGGCTCGACTTTGGGCCTGAAACGGGCTCGTCACAGCTGGAGGTGAAGAGCTGTGGATGTTTATGTTAGAGAGGTGCATTATGGGTAAGAGTGTGAGGACGAGGACTCGGCGGGAGGGAGGAGGACAAAACAAAGATGTCTGCTCGTGTCTGTAACATGTGCTTTTGTTTGGATGTGAACTTTGACCTTTCACCTTGTCGCTTTGGAGGAAGTGACACGTGTTTTTATGTTACAAGTGATTTACAGGAGTTTTATAGAAATATTTTTACAACATTTTAAGATCGATTCCCAAAGTGTCTCAGATAAATAAGAACATGTGTGAACAGAAGAGTTATTTATTTAAACATAATCTTAACACTGGCTCTTGCCCCGGTGACGGTCTCCATGGAAACAAGAAGGTGATGTCACCAGGACAAGTTACAGATCAGATCTGTGAAAAGGTGAGTCCTCAAGGTGAGCCTAATAATCAACCTCCCTCCTCTCCCCCTCCTCCTCTCTCCTCACCTCTCCTCATCTCCCCCTTCTTCTCTCCTCCTGTCTCCTCTCCCCCTCCTCCTCTCTCCTCCTGTCTCCTCTCCCCCTCCTCCCCTCTCTTCATCTCCCCCTTCTCCTCTCCTCCTCCCCTCTCTTCCTCACCCTTCTTCCTCACCCCCACTCCTCCTCCCTCCCTCCTCCTCGCTCGCCTCTCCCTCCTCCCCTCAGCTCCTGTCGCCCCCCCCCCCCTCCTCAGCCTCCCCTGTCCTCCTCTCCCCCTCTCCCTCCTCTCATTTCCCTCCTCCTCCCTCCTCCTCCTCTCCTCCCCCTCTCCTCCTCCTTTCTCCCCCCTCCTCCCTCTCCCCTCTCCCCCTGGTCCTCTCCCTTTCCTTACCCCCTCTCCTCCTCTCTCTTCTCCTCCCCTCCTCCCCCCCTCAGCTCCCTCCTCTCCCCCTCCTCCCCCTCTCACCTCCCCCCTATCTCCTCCTCCCTTCTTCTCTCCTCTCCCTTTCCTCCCCCCTCTCCTTCCCTCCTCCTCTCTCCTCTCCCCTCCTCTCCTCCCCTCTCTCCTCCTCCTAACCCTCACCTCATCTCATCTCCCTTCTTTTCTCCTCCTCCCCTCCCTTCCTCTCTCCTCTCCCTTCCTCCTCCCCCTCCTCCCCCTCCTCCTCCTCTCCTCCCTCCTCCCCCCTCTCCTCCTCCTCTACCCCTTCTCCTCTCCTCCTCATTTGTCTTCCTCTCTCCCTCTGGTCCTCTCCTCCTCTCTCCTTCTTCTCCTCCTCTCTTAAAACATTACAGTAAAATTAAGTGTGACATAACTATTGTCAAACTGAGCTGCTTCCTTTAAAGTAACAGTATGGAACTTTCTGGAGGTTTAAAACCACCTGCATGATTCTGTGGATTCTTTGTGGAAAACTACACTTTGGAACTTCTTAGTTAAAATGTGTTTAAACCATAAAACTGTGGAATATTATCGCCAAAGGGACAAGATTTCTGTATAGAGGCCAAACAAGAGTCAGGTCTGTGGAGATGCAAGTCGCTCACAGTAAGACCAGTGCTTTAAAAACACAGAAGTCGACATGTTCAGCCCCAAACGTCGTCGTCCCACTTAAATCTGTCCGTCTTTTTTTAAAGTCCACTCCTCCATTTTGTCGTTTCTATATAAAACTGTGTCGCTGGCACAGGGCGAGATGCCCGTTTGACCCTGTGGCAGTAAACTGTGGCGTACAGTTTCAAACGCCCGGGACATTCTGGTTTGGTGGGTCACTCGTCTGAGCCTCCCTCTCTCCCTCTCTCCCTCTCTCCCTCTCTCCCTCGCTCCTTCTCTCTTTCTCTGGAGCTCATTCTTCATTTGGCCCCACTGTAATTTAGGATCCGGGCACTTCAAACGACACGACCGCACATAAACATCGGAGCAGAGACCTTCTTACGCTGGTGACTCCGAACGACCGCAGAAATCAGGAAGGCCGAGCTGGGCTGTAATCGCGCTCGCTGATTACAAAGACGAGAGTAATGAGCTGATGGAGGAGGAGGAGTGATGGAGGAGGAGGAGTGAGGAGTGGAAGCAGAGAGTGTGTGAGGAAGGAGGCGCTGCGGGGGTTAAAGGAGCACTACCGCGTTTTTACTCCATTTTAAACAGTTCACAGTCACTCCTCACTTACCTTACGCATTCAGAGCGTCGTAATGATTCACCACGATCGGTTTGCGGCAACTAGCATGCTAACAGCGCACTTCCTGAGTCTCGGACAAAACAAAGCGCTTTATAATTAGACGCAGGCAGCACAGTGGACTTACTTTGACCTCGAGAGCTGCTTATGTAATACATCTGTGCACAGGAGCAGTTTGAAGGTGGTGTAGTGGTCGGAGCGATCGCCCCACAACCAGAAAGTTCCACGTTTCAGGACAAGTGTATTTTTATTCTGTTAAACGCTCATAGTCGCATTAACGTCATCTGTTATCTTATAAATAAAATATACGTTATGTTTTGTCTCTAAAATCGTACATCTTTTTGCACCTGTACCTCAACTAATGAACCAGTATCTTAAAATATATATGTAACTCAGCACATCTGATCTACAATCTATGTAAAAACACGAAAACACCTCGTGACATCATTAGGTGCTACTCGAGGAAGCACGCGAACAGCTTCACTAAACGTGTTCTCATCAGCTTCAGGAAGCATCAGAGCAGCTATTGTGTTTAACCTCATTTAGACTGAAGTCCACAGAGATATGAAGAAGCACTATAATACTCCCTACTACAAACAATATAATACTCCCTACTACAAGCACTATAATACTCCCTACTACAAGCACTATAATACTCCCTACTACAAGCACTATAATACTCCCTACTACACACAATATAATACTCCCTACTACAAGCACTATAATACTCCCTACTACAAGCACTATAATACTCCCTATTACATGCACTATAATACTCCCTATTACATGCACTATAATACTCTCTACTACAAGCACTATAATACTCCCTACTACAAGCACTATATAACTACAAACCCTAATACTATACGCACTATAATACTCTCTACTACAAGCACTATAATACTCCCTACTACAAGCACTATAATACTCCCTACTACCAATATAATACTCCTTACTAAACACTATAATACTCCCCCTACAAGCACTATAATACTCCCTACTACATGCACTATAATAATCTCCCTACTACTACAAACATTATAATACTCCCTACTACAAGCACTATAATACTCCCTACTACAAGCTCTATAATACTCTCTACTACAAATATTACAATACTCCCTACTACAAGCAATATAATACTCTCTACTACAAACATTATAAAACTCCCTACTACACGCACTATAATACTCCCTACTATACGCACTATAATACTCCCTACTACAAACAGTTTTTCTCTTGTTTTAGTGACGACACGTGGCTTTTAAAGGGATATTCACACAGATAATTATAAGATTATTTACAGCTGTCGTGTTTAACCTGATTTGAACTGAAACCCTCAGAGATTTGAAGAAGTTCTGAAGTGACGAGGCTCCAAACTCGATGGGTTTGGGTTTAATAAAGTGTTTTCATCACATCACACGTGGTATTTAAACATGGTCAAATACAAAATGGCCGACACAGACGCTGACATCATATTTCACGGATTATAGGATGACAGATCAAAATAATTCAAGTTAAAACATTTACAAAATATACAAAAAACACTCCTAAACACTCTTTTGCCTTGTTAATATCTTGTTTTGGCGAAACTTCCCCATAAAAAGTCAAAATTTGTGAAAAAAAAAGTCAAAATTTATAAAACAAGTCAAAATTTGTGGAAAAAAGTCTGAATTTGCCCACATAATTCCATGGAAACAGAAAGTTTTCCATGTAGATAATTAGTCTTATCACATACTGTGGAATATTACAGCCAAAGGAACAACATTTCCATGGAAACGAGCAGTAAAAGTAAGTCAGAGTCAGGTTTGCGGAGAGGCAAGCCCGCTCACAGTCAGGACGCATGTTTTTCATTGCAATAAAAACAACCACATTTTTTAAAAAGCCTTTATTGTAGTGTTTTTTGGGGCTAAAAAGTGACATACTGTGGCTTTAAGTTCCTGCTGGTGATTTGTGTTTGAGAATATCACAAAACTTGCATAATTTATTTACCAGCTTCTTTTATATAAGTACTATAATACTCCCTACTACAAGCACTATAATATTTCGTACTACAAGCAGTATAATATAATACTCCCTACTACAAGCACTATAATACTCCCTACTACAAGCACTATAATACTCCCTACTACAAGCACTATAATACTCCCTACTACAAGCACTATAATACTCCCTACAACAAACTCTTTTTCTAACGGGGCTATACACGATGCTAATTATAAGATTATTTACACATCTGATACAATTTGCAGTTAAAGATGCACTGCGCAACTTTTCTGTTGCCGCCCCCGACTTGTCGCCATGGAGATGTAATCGCTTTGCCCGGAATGTTCCACGGTGAGACATTAAACATAACCATCCAGCATTTATTGTTCATGACAGTCATTCCTTCTGTGAACAGCAACGCCTCTCCGCAGATCTGCATCGTAACGTAGCGCAGTGCTGTCTCCCCTGGGATAGACAGGTTTAATGTGTACTGTGGAACATTCTAGACAAAGCAATGGCGTTTCCATGGAGACAAGCAAGCGGCGGAAGTGGATTCAGGTTCAGGAGCCACAGTTTCCCGCAGAAAACATCCATTTCCACTAGAAATGTTACACAGTACGGCTTTAAATGTACGATTTCGAAATGTTTTTGTCTTTTGTTGGACCAGGAAGTGACATCATCCCTTAGCGCTCCCATTGGCTGCGTTCACGGCGTAGAACTTGATGATGTCATAGTTTCACCCGTCTCCAGCTCGGGTTAAACTAAAGAGATTCGACGTGAACCCAACCCCTTCTTCACCACTAAAAACATCCTGAAGAGTTCAAACCGTCGCTCAAAAACACACAAACGCAGACCGGCGGCAGGCAGAACGCGGCGGCCATCTTGTCTTCCTCGTCCCATCTCCTCCGAGCTCTTCTCTCAATGATAAAACAACGTCTGGGATGGAGGGAGGAGGAATAGGAGGAGGAGGAGGAGAAGGAAGTGGAGGAGGAAGGGGAAAGGGCGGACAGGAGGGGGCAGTGTGGAGCATGCGCGCAAATAAAAAACGAAACAAAATGAGTGAATGAGTGGTTCAAGCGTCGGCCGTTTAGCGAAAACCTGAAACGAGTCAATCAAAAAAAAAAACAGCCTTGAGTCAAACCGTGGTGTGGTTTAGGTCATTATTTTTTATTTCAATACTGTTTCTTTTTCTTTAGCATGCAACAAAAGCGGGGGATGGGAGGGACGCAGGCGGGTGTGGGGTCGTGCGGATGGACCAATGAGATGAGAGTTGAGTCATGATGTCACTTCCGGGTCAAACAGAAACTTCACCCCTGATTTCTACCTTTATTTTTGTTCTTTATTCCTCAAACAAGAGACATTTACCTTCCAGAAGCGTATTTAACCACAAATATAATGTATCTAGCATAACTTTGTCACTGCTAACGCTAGCTTAGCCTAGCCTAGCGTCTTACCTCAGCACTTTCTGTCACCTTGTTAGCGCTAAACTGCTGCGATCTCGCTAAGATAACACTGTATATATTGTTTTTTTTTTAATTTTACGCTTTGTATAAACAGCTTTAGTGTGTCGCTTATGAAATCCAAGAGGTGCTACAGATACTTCTGCAAATCGGAGCTGTACGAAGTCACTTTCCCGTTTCCGCAGGACTGTAGCTGTTCGTTTTTAGCATAGTTCATGGTGGAGAAGAGCTACTCACGTGTGGATCTGAACATCGACAGGACTCAACATGCAGATTTCTCGATAACTGCACGGCGTTTCTGCGAGTATACAGGCTACTGCGAGTGTGGCGCTTATTTTGAGCAATGAAAAATAAGATAATATTATTTTATTTTAATATTTCAAGATCACAATAATCTTCCAATTTAAACTACAATTAAAAAAAAAAAAACTAACACATAAAATACACTTCAATTAAAAACTCTGGAGCATAGACTGTAAATATATAAATTGACATAGCCAACCTGCTAACCTGCTAACCTGCTAGCCGCTACTTTCCAAATAGAAAGCGATCATGGGCTGCGCTTCTGGCTCCATCGGCTCCAATTCACTTTACATTGAAAAACTGTCACTGCGAAGGCGTTTTTCTGACAGTTTAAACCTTCATTTAACAAAATAAAGTGTTGTCTTATATTTGTATCGCTCTAATCGTATCTATTGTGTAACTTAGACACGTGTTGGCGCTCGTTTACAGTACGGTTGCTATGGTAACCTCTACACGTGTCACATCTGCTGCTCGTGTCCAACCAGGAAGTAAAATCATAAACTTCAAACGAAAAACTAGATCAAACGCGACATGATTTGTACTAAAATGTTGAATATAATGATTATTCTGAGTGAGCGGAGCCGGTCGTACACGCCGCGTCAGCCGGAGACCCCCGCGCCCCCCTCAGCCGTACGCAGACCACAGGCTGAGACGCTCCTTCTCGTGGGAAAAGCCTTTGGAGCATCTCTCACTGTTGTGTTGTTCTGTGTGTCCAAATCCAACTCACAAGTTTAGTTAATGACAGTAATATATCATCAGGAGCCAGGATTAGCAGCAGATAAAGCGGAGGCTCGCACACACTCGGCTCTGTTCAGGCCTCAATGTGCCGCTTGTTTTGGGGTAAGTGGATTTTGAGCTGGGCCTGGTGTGACTGGAGCTCTGCCTCATATTCTGTGGTATGTGAGAGCAGAAATGTGAAAGATGAATCCAAATACAAATCAAAATCTCAATAGAGGCCAATTCGCAAATCGCAAAAAAAAAAACCTGCAATTTTTTAAGTTTTTCCTGCACAAACAACGGCTAAAGGCTAAAGGCTAACGGCTAACCCTGTTGTTTAGATCTGTACAAACACGCTCTGAAGTGTCCCTGTGTTGTCAGATGCCCTCCCAATGTCTCCATGGGGGCTTATTCTGCATAAAAACACCTCTAACCCTGTAGTTTAGATTGGTATAAACTTGTTCTGAAATGTCTTTAAGTGTCAGATGCCCTCCCCGTGTGTCAGATGCCCTCCCTGTGTGTCAGATGCCCTCCCTGTGTCTCCATGGGGGCTTATTCAGCATAAAAAAACACCTCTAACCCTGTAGTTTAGATCTGTATAAACTTGTTCTGAAATGTCTTTAAGTGTCAGATGCCCTCCCCGTGTGTCAGATGCCCTCCCTGTGAGTCAGATGCCCTCCCTGTGTCTCCATGGGGGCTTATTCAGCATAAAAAAACACCTCTAACCCTGTAAATTAGATCTGTATAAACAAGTTCTGAAATGTCCTTAAGTGTCAGATGCCCTCCCTGTGTGTGTCTGATGCCCTCCCTCTATGGGGGCTTATTCAGCATAAAAATAGCTAACTTTGTACCTTAGATCTGTACAAACATGTTCTGAAGTGTCCCTGCGTGTCAGATACCCTCCCAATGTCTCCATGGGGGGGTTATTCTGCATAAAAGCGTCTAACCCTGTAGTTTAGATCTGTATAAACAAGTTCTGAAATGTCCCTATGTGTCAGATGCCCTCCCTGTGTGTGTCAGATGCCCTCTCTAAGTGTCAGATGCCCTCCCTCTGTGTCAGATGCCCTCCCAGTGTCTCCATGGGGGCTTATTCTGCATAAAAGCGTCTTACCCTGTAGTTTAGACGTCTACAAACATGTCCTTAAGTGTGATTCTTGTGTTAGTTATCAGTTCAGATTTCAATATTAAACTTAAATCTAATGGCGTGGTTGCGTCACCTGTTTAACCTCATGATACATAAGATTAATGCCACACTGAAGAACATGCCAGGCGACGCAATAAGATCTCCATGGAGACAAGCAGGAAGTGGAAAAGTTACACAGTGCACCATTAAAAGCTACAGCCATACAAATCAGCAGCGTCGACATGGGTATTAACAAGTCATATCAAAACACTGAATAGTCAAAAAAAAATTTATCTTTTGAATAGAAAAAGTCCTCAAAATGGCGCCAATAACCACGAAGCACAAATCAATTTTTTAAGTATTTGTAGTTTATTTTAAAATTGATTTTGCTGTGAATACTTTTTACTTTTACTTCACTACATTGAAAAGCATCTTTACTTTGAACTGGACTGGGAAGTTAAAAGTACTTTTCATATAATTTGAGGATTTCAACCCACAAAATATAATGTTTTTTCTTTGCTACATAACCCCACACATGTTACTACAAATATTTGATGTCTCCTGTATGTACGCAACATGTAGAAAGTAGTAAAAATAAAGAAAACCAACCTTCAAACGTTAGACTGGTCGTGTAACTAACAAAACGCGCAGTACTTTTCCACCACCGAAACAACTCCTGAGCAACAAAAGCCCGTGTTGTGTTGCAAATGTGTTGGTGTATCGTGAATATGTTAGCAAACGTCTTGTAGAATCTGCAGCCAAACAGTAAATCTGCAGTGGCTCCAGTCCCACGCTAACAACAGAACAACTGCGTCTCTTTGAACTCGAGCACTTTGTTTTGGGTTCAGGGCTTCCTCCTCACTCACATCGCTAACACAAATCATGAATGAGCGTGGGCCAGTGGGAAAGTCCAGGCGCTACACTAGCAACACGCTGTAAAACACAAGCTACACGAGCGCATTAGCCCCGTGCGCTGCTACGCTAGCTTCATTAGCGCGGGGCATGTTGTGCGCGCGGTGTAATGGGTTTCGTGTGCTCTTGTTTGGCCCATCTTAAGTCAATTAAAAGGGAATAGAGCAGAAGTGACCCTCATGTGAACCGAGCGCCTCAGCTGAGAGAGACACACACACAGAGAGTTAATGGAGAAAGCTGGAAATCGACGCAGATCTGGCAACCCTCGCCGGAGTCGCTGGGAAATGCGTGTTTTTAGAAGTGGTTACAAAGATCCTGCCGTGTTGAAATGTGACTCGACGGCTTTGGAATCGTTTAAAGTGGATACGACGCAGCCTGGTTTTCAAAGATTTCAGTTTTGGTGAAGTTTATAATGTCACTTCCTGGTTGGACACATAGCGCAAATGCTATAGCTGTTACCATAGCAACCGTAATGTGAACAAGGGCCAAAATCTGTCGAAATTACACTGTCCTGTGTTCTGGATGGAGTTTTCAGTGTTGAAGACATAAGTCGAGGGATTCTGCTTTACTTCCTGTATTTTTGCACTTTTCAACTCAACTTTTTCCCATAAACTGACACTAACCGATGTAAAACTCTGGTGAATATTTAGCACAAGTTCTATCCACCAAACCAAGTCAGAATTAACAAACATGATACATTTTATCAAAGTTATCCTTAAAAACAAAGGCGTGTCTCTGTTTCACTGGTGAACAGCTCAACAGTGACGACCGCCCACCCTCCGGCTCCAGAAGACAAATCTGTCATTTATTTTCCCATAGAAACAAAAGAATATCAAACGTTTAAAACCTCAGGGTGAATCAGCTCTGCGGAACGAATGACCACAAACATCATTTTATTTAAAATCTGTTTCTGAAATGCTATAAACTGATGAGTTATTAAAACATTTCCCTGCATCTTGTGTTTTAAATGTGCTTTTTGGATATAAAACAACCAAATTATGGACAATAGTTAGCATGTAGCTGGTTAGCATGTAGCTGGTTAGCCTCCGTGATGCATTTGGACTCTTAATATTTCAATTTTTGGAAAAATGAATGGAAAAATGAATGGAAAATGTATTTAAAACTATAGACTGTAAATATGAATGGACAGAGCTAACCTGCTAGCTGCTGCATTCCAAGTGATCATGCACGCTTTTGAATCGGCTCCAATTCACTTTACACTTTTCTCTCTGTAACTTCTGTCTCTATAACTCGTTCATTTTGGTCTTAAATGTTCGTATTAACCCTCTACATGATCCTGGGGTTTTTATTTCACTTTTGTGTCTGTAAATCGACACATGAACATTAATAACAGACAAATCAGGTGCCTTCTTTCCCAGAGGTTTCTCTCACTAGCGTTAGCAACAGGTTTGATTGACAGCGTTGCTAAGCGCCTGCTCCCTGCTAAACCAGCGGTGTGGACGGGAAGGGGCGTTACCTTTAACAGCCTCGCTCCGGATTGGCTCTTTGGTTGCTATGATACTCGCGGTCGTAACTCCAAATATGCAACTCTGCTCCAAATTAGCCGCTGTAACCGCTAGCCTCGATGAGCTTCATTCGACTGGAGCTGTGGGTGACGTCGCGCTCACTCAGTCCACTTCTTCACACGGTCTATGGATATAACTGAAATGATTGTGTGAAAAGTATATAAAAATGTCCGTTCTCAAAACTTTCCAGTATCGTGCGGCCTTAAAACAGACATTTCAAAGTGAGAATGTGTGTAAAAGTTCAAAGAGCACTGCCCCGGATGTGACTATAAGAGCACACACAGGCCCCTGACATCCCGGGTCAGTTTGAACACAGGAGGAGGAGGAGGAGGAGGAGGAGGAGGAGGAGGAGCGGCTCATGTAATCCTCCGGTTCAAGGTTAAGTCTGCTGCTCTCTGGGTAAACCTCCATTGTCAGAGTCTATTGTGGATTAAACGCAGTAGAATCAGTGATGGAGGAAACAGATGTGAAATAAAAGAACATCGCAGCCAGGAAAACTGTCGTCACGGTTACAAGCGCTTTACATGGGGACGAATGGGGTTTAGGCACTTCAATAAAACCACTCAGATAATACAAGAACTACTACGACTACTACTACAGCTGCACTAATAACAATCTGGAATAAGCCAGGCTGAAACGTAGCAGTGTAAAGCTTTAACAGTATATCAAAATAAGATGTCTGCGATTAATTTGATCCAGAGACTGTATAAAAACGTGGACTAAGTGAGTTCAGCTTCAGTCAAATGAAGCTTATCGAGGCTAGAGCAGTTATAGCGGCGAATTTAAGGCCAAGTAGCATATTTGGAATTCTGTAGAGCGGGTTAATACGAACATTTAAGACCAAAATGGCGAGTCTGACAGCAGCAGTTACAGAGAGAGAAGTGAGGGTTTTTCAATAGAAAGTGAATTGGAGCCAGAGAAGATGGAGCTAGAAGTGCGTCCATGGTCACTTCCTGTTTGGAACGAGGCGGGGAGCAGGTTAGCTATGTCCATTTATGGATACAGTCCCAATTTGACCCAAAAAATGTTCAAAAATGTTCAGGTAATTTGCAGTGGACCAACAGAGAAACGACTTTACATCACATTATTATTATTAAAAACTCAGTGGTGGTACGTTACTATTGTAGCCACAGCTGCCCTGGTGGTTCCTGGTGGATTGTGGGAGTGAGTTCCAGAGGGCGGGGCCAGAGGAACAGTATGGACATCAATGAAGAGGGAGATGTTCTGAGCAGAGGGGAGGAGAAGTTCTGTTTTATAGCTGTGGAGTTTGAGGTCTTGGTGTCAGACGGATTTGTGATGGTGGAAAGAATGACTGAGGTGATGGATTTGGTGGAGATGTAAACCTGAGAATCATCGCTGAAGCAGACGGAGTCCATATTCTTGAAATCTATTAATACCCATCCAAGTACGAACCAGGCCTGACACGTCTTAGCTTCGCCACAGGCATTCTGCGGATGTAACGCAGCATAGACTGTATATACACAGACGTAGCTAACTTGCTAGCTGCTGGGCTCCAAACAGGAAGTGATCATGGGCACGCTTCCGGCTCCATCGACTCCAATTCACTGTTTATTTCTATAGCACATTTAAAACAACCTCAGCTGACCAAAGTGCATCACATAAAAGTTTAAAAAATCCAAATACATAGCTAACACGACACATTCTATTGAAAAACTAATGTTAAATGTTCGTATTAATCCGCTCTACATGATCCTGGCGGGTTTTTTTTTGCTATTTTGTCTGTAAATCAGGATATGAACATCAATAAGAAGCTAGCGTTAGCAACAGGTTTGATTGACAGCGTTGCTAAGCGCCCGCTCTTTGCTAAACCAGCAGTGTGAGCAGGAAAAGGTTTAAACTTCAACAGCCTCGCTCTGGATTGGTTCTTTGGTTGCTACGAACACCAAATATGGAAAAAATTGTCCGCTATAACTGCTCTAGCCTTTGACGAGCTTCATTTGTCTGGAGCTGAACGCTGTGGGTGACGTCACTCTCACTTAGTAAACAACTATTTCAACAACAAACTGGAAAAACTGTGCTATTCTCAGATTTTACTGTTAGGATGTAAGACGTAATAGAACTAGACTCTTACAAATGTGTTTGGTTGAATTCCTGCCCTCTTCTTCCTCCTCTTCCTCGCCTGGCCCTCCTCCACAAACAAGAACGTCCCCCACACGGCTCATTAGGACTTTTGATTAAATTTGGCCAGAGCATAAAGAGCGTGACCGAGAGAGAAGAGGGAGAAAAGAGGGAGAGAGGGGGAGAAAAAATACTCCAGAAACCAGTGACTGTACAGCCCCTTCACCTCTGTAACATGGCTGCCAAAGAGGTTATGCTAAAGGGGGAGCTAACACTTCATAACTCAGGCTAAATGAAAGCGCCGCAGCTATTAGAACGCCACACACACCAACGGGCACGCGGGTCACAGGGTTGTTTTTTACAAAAGCGAGTCAGGCCTGCGAAAATCTGCCCGGCGACTGGCACGACAAACAAATATGATTGGACGGAGGTGGATTATTAAGTTACTAAAGAAAAGAGAGAAGGGAGGGATGGCTGAGGGAGTGAGCGGAGGTGCTACGGAGAAATACACAGGTTTGTTTTTTAAGAACATAATTACGAGCCAAAAAAAACCACTGGACCTCTACTTATTAACTGCAGCAAAAAGAACAGAGGTGGAAGAGTGGACAAAAATGTTGAATCTGGTATTTTCAAACACAAAAGTGAGCCAAACGAGCGAAAGGTTCAAATCATAATCGCAACTTTTACTCGAGTAAGAAGACTGTTATTTCAATACAAAAAGTACTCACACAGGAGTAAAAGTATGCTGCGTAAATGTAACCGAGTATTACCCAACTCTGAAAAAGGCAAAAATGTTATGAACTGTTTCTTGCACAAACTACATCAATCTACAATCTAAACTGGGACTAAACCTGGACTAGACCAGGACTAAACCAAGTCTACATCTGGACTAAACCGAGCTCAAACCAGGACTAAACCAAGTCTACATCTGGACTAAACCGAGCTCAAACCAGGACTAAACCAAGTCTACATCTGGACTAAACCGAGCTCAAACCAGGACTAAACCAAGTCTACATCAAGACTAAACCGAGCTCAAACCAGGACTAAACCAAGTCTACATCTGGACTAAACCGAGCTCAAACCAGGACTAAACCAAGTCTACATCTGGACTAAACCGAGCTCAAACCAGGACTAAACCAAGTCTACATCTGGACTAAACCGAGCTCAAACCAGGACTTAACCAAGTCTACATCTGGACTAAACTACATGAGCTCAAACCAGGACTAAAGCAAACCGAGTCTAACCAAGTCTGGACTAAAACCGAAAACCGAGTTAAAACCCAGGACTAAACCAAGTCTACATCTGGACTAAACCCAAGTCTACATCTGGACTAAACCAAGTCTACATCTGGACTAAACCAAGTCTACATCTGGACTAAACTGAGCTCAAACCAGGACTAAACCAGGACTCGTCTGAACACACCTTTAGTTCGTCTTACTGAGATGAAATAGTCTGGTTGTATTTTTCTGGACCACTCTCAGACCAGTGCATAGTTTTTAGTGACGGCAAAGCTAACAACATCTAGCATGCTAACGCGCACTCAGACGATAAAACACTTTCTAATCAGATGCAGACAGAACACAGCGGACTTATTTTGACATCAGCAGCTGCTTATACAACACATCTGCACTGGGGTAGGACACATTTTACTCAAACGCATGAGGAAAAACAGGTACCGGTAGTTTCATTAGCGGGTTGTGTTGTGTTAGCGCTCTGAAGGGGGAGCGACTTAGCGCAGAGAGCAAAGGGAAGGGAGTGAAACTTACAAAACATGTTAAGACGTTGTTTTTTGGGTGAATATAGCAACAATAAAAGGAAACGCTGGTTCTTTTTTTCAGTTAAAATCCATTTAAAGTTATGAAACAGACGTTAGCATTAGCGCCATCTGCCCCGCGCGACGTTAGCTAGCACAAAACAACAGATTTTCAGGTCCAGTGTTGGTCAGTTCGACAGCTCTGGAGTCAATATGGATCCATGACAACAAACCATTCCGGGATTATTTCCACAACAACAGCGCGGGATTACGGCAGATTATGGTTAATGTATATAATATCGAGTGTCCTTCCTCTGGCCTCGCGGATCGCGCTGGACGGGTCGAAAAAGCGGAGATTAGACGAGGTTTTGCGGCGGAGCGAGGACTTAGACGAGGAGGTGTCGGAGCGAGTCCTGCTTTCTCCTGATTAAAGGGTCATGATCTCACTCTTTGTTAAACCGCAGATGTTACGGCGAGTGCGTGTGTGTCGTGTACAGATATATGCTGTGTTCTTTATTTAAAACACGGGGATTAGCAGAGCGGTAAACACACATGACCGGGCCCCGCGTGCCGTTAAAGACGCACTCTGTAACTTTTCTGGTCGTGGCTCCATCGCCCATTTGTCTCCGTAGAAAGGTGTTGTTTCTTCGCCTAAAAAAACCTGATCTTTGAGGTAAAACGAGCAGAAAAAACGTTAAAGAACTTTATCGTGCGATGTTCCGCAGTACAGCATTCAGTTTATCTCCATGGCGACGCAATCAAACAAAATTACAGGTTAGAATACAGCGTCGGTAAAAGGAAATAAAAGGGCGATGAACGTGTTGAACTGTGGAACATGCCCCGCACAGTGATATCATCTCCATGGAGACGGTGGAAGAAGGTGGTGGACCTCCCCGAGAAAAGTTCCGCGGCGCGCCTTTAAGCTAGCATTAGCGCGTGACGGCAGAGCTTCCACACGAGGAAGTGGTTAGCATTAGCGTCCAATTGATACTTCGCAGCGACGTCATCTTGGGGGTGTTCTTCCAATATGTCTCTGATGGATTGCTCAGCGGTTACTACGACGACACAATGCACACGTTAGCAAACACTGACAAAAAGTTTTAAAGATTGTGTGAAAAAAAAAAAAAAAATACAAAATTGATATAAACGGCGCGTTTTCAGGAGTCTGTGATCGATTTGAACGTTCATGGTCCTGTTTAGAAGTTTGATTTTACGCAAAAAGTTGAAAAACTGTTGGCTAATGCTAATGCTAATGCTAGCTTGCGGCTGTAATGTTTGAGAGAGATCCACTCAACTGTTGTCGTTCCAGCTTAACTCAGCTCTTTCTGGTCAGATTGTGTTAAAAAAAAGCTCAGATTAAAGTCGAGTAACCACGCTTCAGACAGAGTAGTGCCTCTAGTTAGCTTCAACGTGGACGACATCAGCTGCAAAGTATCAATATGTTCTACAAATACACGCAGTACTTAACCACTGTCTCCTGTTTCTGTTCTGTCCTTGTCATAGTGGGAGGAGATTCTGGTTCTTTCTTTCTTTTTCTTTCTTTTTTTCTTTCTTTCTTTCTTTTTTTTTGTCTTTTCCCCAAAATAAAGGCCCGTTGTGGCGTTCCCGCGATGAGCCCTCGGGTTGAACTCTGCAGAAATGACTTACTTCCTGCTTCACTCATGTGGCCCGCAGCGTCTGAATGAGCTAACTGTGGCTTGTGCTAAACCTCCGCGCGTTTGGGAGCTAGCGTGTTGTTTTCCCCCGTGCAAAAAACAAAGAAAAAAAATCGTTTTGCGCAGCCGCTAAGTGGGGTTAGAGGAAGGCGAGGGCTAAAAGTGGTGGAGCGCTTGGGATTAATTAAGCTAAACGTATAAAGATGTATGCTAACGCTACATGTGCGACGCAGACACCAGTCAAGCTCACACCCACTTGACTGCAGGTTTATTTATACAAGGAGGAGTTAGCGGGAGACAAAACAACGCACTTGAATGACGCTAAGCTAGTTTTGGACGGACATGCTAAGTTCAGTGCGTTATTAGCGATCGTTAGCATGTTTGGTGGAAGTACGGGTTTTGTCAGCTGTTGTGATAATGATGCATGTGTAATTTAGAACAATCGAGTTATAAAAGGCTCTGGCCCGGCTCCGCTCCAAACGTCTGGAAAAGTTTTGCGCAAAGACGAGCTAAAAATAACTGCATTTTGGAACAGAAACGGACGACAGTCTGCAGCTCAGAAAAACACGAGGAGAAGCAGTGGTGTAGCCTGTGGTGTCGCTAACCCGCTAACCACGAGTTTAACAGTTCAAGTCGTGACATGATTTGAGACGAGGCACAGTGAAGAAGTTAGTTTAGGATCAGTCAAACAGGAAAGATATGAGCTGTGTGTTTTTGTGTGTTTTTGTGTGTTTAAACACAGAGTTGTGTGTTTTTGTGAGTTTAAACAGAGTTGTGTGTTTTTGTGCGTTTAAACACAGAGTTGTGTGTTTAAACACTGAGTTGTGTGTTTTTGTGTGTTTAAACACAGAGTTGTGTGTTTTTGTGTGTTTTTGTGTGTTTAAACACAGAGTTGTGTGTTTTTGTGTGTTTAAACACAGAGTGTTGTGTGTGTTTTTGTGTGTTTTTGTGTGTTTTTGTGTGTTTAAACACAGAGTTGTGTGTTTTTGTGTGTTTAAACACAGAGTTGTGTGTTTTTGTGTGTTTAAAACACACAGAGTTTGTGTTTTTTGTGTTTTTAAACAGAGATGTTGTGTTTTTTGTGTGTTTTTGTGTGTTTTAGTGTGTTTAAACACAGAGTTGTGTGTTTTTGTGTGTTTAAACACAGAGTTGTGTGTTTTTGTGTGTTTAAACACAGAGTTGTGTGTTTTTGTGCGTTTAAACACAGAGAACAATGAGAGAGTGTGTGTTTTTGTGTGTTTAAACACAGAGTTGTGTGTTTTTGTGTGTTTAAACACAGAGTTGTGTGTTTTTGTGCGTTTAAACACAGAGTTGTTTGCTCCTCCTGTTGTTCGGAGCTTGACCTGGTCGTCTGGCACCGCGAGCTCCAGCGCCGGGATTTATGAAGGGGAAATTACAACTGGCAAATGGGCCGGACTGAAGAGAGAAGAACTACCCCCCAGGGCAGAAGAGAGGGGGCAGGACAGGGGCAGAGAGAGAGAGAGAGGAGAGAGAGAGAGAGAGGGGGCAGGACAGGGGCAGAGAGAGAGAAGAGAGAGGGGGCAGGACAGGGGCAGAGAGAGAGAGAGAAGAGAGGAGAGAGGGGGCAGGACAGGGGCAGAGAGAGAGAGAGAGAGAAGAGAGGAGAGAGAGGGGGCAGGACAGGGGCAGAGAGAGAGAGAGAGAGAGAGAAGAGAGAGAGAGAGAGGCAGGGAAGAGAGGGGGGGAGAGGAGAGCAGAGGCAGAGAGAGGAGAGAGAGGGAGGGGAGAGGGGGGCAGGATAGGGGCAGAGAGAGAGAGAGGAGAGAGGGGGCAGGACAGGGGGCAGAGAGAGAGAGAGAGAGAGGAGAGAGGGAGGGGCAGGGACAGGGGCAGAGAGAGAGAGAAGAGAGAGAGAGGGGGGCAGGACAGGGGCAGAGAGAGAGAGAGAGAGGGGAGAGGAGGACAGAGGCAGAGAGAGAGACAGAGAGGAGAGAGGGGGAAGGGGGCAAGACAGGGGCAGAGAGAGAGAGAGAGAGAGAGAGGAGAGAGGGGGCAGGACAGGGGCAGAGAGAGAGAGAGAGAGAGAGAGAGGAGAGAGAGAGGGGAGGAGGACAGGGGGGCAGGACAGGGGCAGAGAGAGAGAGAGAGAGAGAGAGAGAGGGAGGGGGGGGCAGGACAGGGGCAGAGAGAGAGAGAGAGAGAGAGGAGGAGAGAGAGGGGGCAGGGACAGGGGCAGAGAGAGAGAGAGAGAGAGAGAAGAGAGGGGGCAGGGACAGGGGCCAGAGAGAGAGAGAGAGAGAAGAGAGAGAGGGGCAGGGGGGCAGAGAGAGAGAGAGAGAGAGAGAGAGAGGGGGCAGAGAGGAGGAGAGGAGGCAGAGGGGGGGGGAGTCAGGACAGGGGCAGAGAGAGAGAGAAGAGAGGAGAGAGGAGAGAGAGAGGGGGGGGGCAGGACAGGGCAGGAGAGAGAGAGAGAGAGAGAGAGAGAGGAGAGAGGGGGGCAGGACAGGGGCAGAGAGAGAGAGAGGAGGAGAGAAAGGGGGCAAAAAAGGGGCAAGAAGAGAGAGAGTACTTCACAGGTGAGCGGGGCAGAGGAGTGCAGGGGGTGAGACTTTTCAACAGCTTTTATAAACTGAGACACTTAAAACTGAAGGTTTGATTCCCATGAACCGTCACACTGACGTCGTGTCGTTGGGCAAGACACTTCACCCAACTTCTGTGAACATGGTTTAAAGTTTAATGTCTTCAAAAACATGAAAAACAGAACTAGAACATCCTAACAATCCACCACGATGAGTTTATAAGCACTTTTCACACCTGTCTGTCGTCATGGCGTACAACTAGCATGCTAATAGTGCACTACCTGATCATAGAGCTGCTTAGGTTTAAACATGTCACATCGCCATTTTACAAGAACAAAAATGATGAATTTAAAATCTGTGAAAAAAGACAATGACTTAAGAGAGGGAGCATGTTTCTCAGAGCAGCATGTGGAGAGAGAGAAAGAAGGAAGGAGAGAGAGAAGGAGGGAGGGAAGGAGAGAAGGAGAGAGAGAAGGAGGGAGCAGAGCTAAAGTGAAATATCCTGGACCCAAAAGACAATAAGAGACAGAGGAAGTGAGAAGCAGAGGGAGGAAGATACCGCTAATGTGAGGCAGCTGTGGATCACCCTCCTCTATCCCTCCATCCCTCTATCCCCCTCTCTCTCTCTCAAGGTGCTGCGGGCGTGCGGTGGAAGGAGGAAGCGTCTCGGGAGAGGGTGACGAGAAACACTGTCCGCTTGAGGCTCCAATAATACTTTCCACTCTGCATCATTCTTCAGAAAGAGAGAGAGGGAAGACGAGAGAGGAGGAGAGAAAGAGGAGAGAAAGAGGAGGGGAAGAGAAAGGAGGGAGGTGAGGGGGGGACAGAGAGAAACGAGAAAGAGTCAGAAGAGGACAGAGTAAGAGGAGAGGAAGGAGAAAAAGAGAAGGAGGAGAGATAGTTGAGGAGAAAAAGGACAATTGAGGAGTAAGAGAGGGAGAGAGAGAAAAGAGGAGGAGGGAAGTAAGAGAGACAAAGAGAGAGAGAGAGGACAAAGAGAGGAGGAGGAGAGGGAGGAGAAAGAGAGAACAGAGATAGAGGGAGAGAAGAGGAAGAAGAGCAAGAGGACAGAGAGAGAGAGAGATAGAGGAAGAGGACAGAGAGAGAGAGATAGAGGAAGAGGAGAGGAGAGAGAGCTAGAGGAGGAGAGGAGAGAGATAGAGGAGGAGGAGAGGAGAGAGAGCTGCGCGGCTGCTGATTCCCTGATTGCAGACTGGCGCCCTGCTGGCGAGCCCCCGCTCACTGAAATTAAATCCACTCTCCTCCGTTATAAATTATAATGCTTTACAAACAACACCCCTCCAGAAGAGAGGAGGAAAAGAGGAGAGGAAGAGAGGAGAGGAGAGAGGGAACAACCCCACCAGAGAGGAGGAGAGAGGGAACAACCCCACCAGAGAGGAGGAGAGGAGGAGAGGAGAGGAGAGAGGGAACAACGCCACCAGAGAGGAGGAGAGGAGGAGAGGAGAGGAGAGAGGGAACAACGCCACCAGAGAGGAGGAGAGGAAGAGAGGAGAGGAGAGAGAGAACACCCCCACTAGAGAACAGAGGAGGAGAGGAAGAGAGGAGGAGGAGAGAAGAGAGGAGACACCCCCACTAGAGAACAAGGAGGAGAGAGAGGAGAGGAGAGAGAGAACAACCCCACCAGAGAGGGAGGAGAGAGGAAGAGAGGAGAGGAGAGAGGGAACACCCCCACTAGAGAGGGGGAGAGGAGGAGAGGAGAGGAGAGGAGAGAGAGAACACCTCCCCCAGAGAAGAGAGGAGGAAAAGAGGAGAGGAAGAGAGGAGAGGGGGGAACAACCCCACCAGAGAGGAGGAGTGGAGGAGAGGAAGAGAGGAGAGGAGAGAGAGAACAACCCCTCCAGAAGAGGGACGAGAGGAGAAGAGGAGGGAGAGAGAGAACAACCCCACTAGAGAGGGGAGAGAGGAGGGAGAGGAGAGGAGAGGAGAGAGAGAGAAACACCTCCCCCAGAGAGAGAGGAGGGAGAGAGAGGAGAGAGGAGAGGGGGGACAACCCCACCAGAGAGGAGGAGAGGAGGAGAGGAGAGAAAAAAAGAGAGGAGGACAGGAAAAGAGAGGAAAGAGAGAACACCCCCACCAGAGAACAGAGGAGGAGAGAGAGAGAGCGTGAGGGAGCAAGGACAGAAGAGTGGGGAGAGGGTGCAAGGGAGAGTGAGAGAAGAGAGGAGAGAGAGCAAGAGGAGGAGCGAGAAGGAGTGGGGGAAGAGAGAGGAGAGAGGGAGGACAGGAGAGAGAGGGAAGAGAGAGGAGACAAGTGACAGAGGGAGCAAGGGAAGACAGGTAGAGAGAGATAAAGACTAGGGAACAGAGGAAAGAGAGGAGAGCAGAGAGGGAGCAAGAAAAGAGAGGAGAAAAAGGAAGGAACGAGAAGGACAGAGAGGGAAAAGAGATGGAGGAGAAATAGGGAGCAAAGGTAGAGAGAGGGGAGGAGAAAAGGGAGGGAACAAGAAGAAGAGAGAGAGAGAAAGAGAGTGGCGAGGAGAGAGTGAGGGATGAGAGAGGGGAAGGAGAGAGAAAGAGCCAGAGGGAGGAAGGGAGGAGAGAGGGAAGAGACAGGAGGAAGGGATGAGAGAGGGGAAGGAGAGAGAAAGAGCCAGAGGGAGGAAGGGAGGAGAGAGGGAAGAGACAGGAGGAAGGGATGGGGAGGGTGAAGCGGAGGAGAGAGCGATGGAGAAGAAGTGACATGTGCTGCTGGGTAAATATCAGTCTGTGACAGAAGTGTCCACTCTGTCCTAGTGGTCAGTCGTGGTACTGCAGCGACACAGACCATCTACAACACATAATCTGCACCTTACAGGTCACATCTGCGGAGAGGCGACCCACTAACCATAAGAACGCACGATTTTAAAGCAGTTTAGAGGACGAATAATAAAACGGAATAAAGACACAGTTAATGCCATAGTGTGGAACATTCAGTAAATCAATTACATCTCCATGGAGACAAGCAGGTGGGACTAAACCAGGACTAAACCAGGACTAAACCGAGACTAAACTGGGATTAAACCGGGACTAAACAGGGACTAAAACAGGTCTAAACCAGGACTAAACCAGGACTAAACCAGGACTAAACCAGGCCTAAAACAGGACTAAACTGGGTCTAAACCAGGACTAAACCGGGACTAAATCAGGTCTAAACCAGGACTAAACCGGGTCTAAACCGGGACTAAAGCAGGACTAAACCGAGACTAAACTGGGATTAAACCGGGACTAAACCAGGTCTAAACCGGGACTAAACCAGGTCTAAACTAGGACTAAACCAGGTCTAAACCAGGACTAAACCAGGACTAAACCAGGTCTAAACCAGGACTAAACCGGGTCTAAACCAGGACTAAACCAGGACTAAACCGGGACTAAACCGGGTCTAAACCAGGTCTAAACCAGGGACTAAACCGGGTCTAAACCAGGACTAAACCAGGACTAAACCAGGTCTAAACCAGGACTAAACCGGGTCTAAACCAGGACTAAACCAGGACTAAACCGGGACTAAACCGGGTCTAAACCAGGTCTAAACCAGGACTAAACCGGGTCTAAACCAGGACTAAACCAGGACTAAACCAGGTCTAAACCGGGTCTAAACCAGGACTAAACCAGGACTAAACCAGGTCTAAACCAGGTCTAAACCAGGACTAAACATGTGAGTAAAGCTAAAACACGACTGAAAGTGAAGTTGATATAAATAAACTTCAGTTTGATTCTCAACATTTCACTTAAAGTTGATATTTTTGTGCTGCCTCTTCACAATCACAGAGACGTTTGACAAAGCAGCTTTTCCTCCTGTCACTTCAATGAGTCCAAATGTAAAGAAGGAGAGAAAAGAAGGAGGGATGGAGGAGGAGGAGGAGGAGGACGGCTGGTGGGAGCAGGTCGGGATGAGGCAGACGGAGGTTCGGGTAAATGTTGAGCGACAGTTTAAAAGGTAAAGACAAGAAACACAAAGAATCGTTTGCTGATTTGGTGGTTTTGAAAATGCAGCTCATCCGAAAATAAAAGTGGATTTGGGCCAAAGTCGACGTCATTTCTACCGTTTTGTTTTGAGAGATTTACTCATTTTGAAGTTTAAAGTGCATATGATGTAAAAATAAAAAAGAAATAGGCAAGATTTTAGTAAAAGCTTAAAGAGGCGGTATTATCCCAAATCAACTCTTTAGAGCTGTTCCCTTGTAAAAAACACGTCTGAAGAGGTTTGAAATGTCATCCCTGCATGTTTGAGTCATCTAGAGATCTCTACCAACCCTTCTTAGCAGCACAATCATGTACAAAGCTCCGCCCACACGACAACTCTCCATAAATATACAAAAAAATGATACAAAACTGTTCACTACACCTCCTCTTTAAAAATGATGCTAACTGTGTTTTAGCTAAGTGAACAGTCTGTCTCTTTAAACGTGTCTGTCTCTTTAAACGAGCCTGTCTCTTTAAACAAGTCTGTCCCTATAAAGGAGTCTGTCTCTTTAAACGAGCCTCTCTCTTTAAACAAGTCTGTCTCTTTAAACGTGTCTGTCTCTTTAAATGAGTCTGTCTCTTTAAACAAGCCTCTCTCTTTAAACGTGTCTGTCTCTTTAAACGTGTCTGTCTCTTTAAATGAGTCTGTCTCTTTAAACAAGCCTCTCTCTTTAAACGTGTCTGTCTCTTTAAACGTGTCTGTCTCTTTAAACGAGTCTGTCTCTTTAAACGTGTCTGTCTCTTTAAACGTGTCTGTCCCTTTAAAACGAGTCTGTCTCTTTAACGTGTGTCTGTCTCTGTCTCTTTTTTAAACGTGTCTCTGTCTCTTTAAACGAGAGCCTCTCTCTTTAAACAAGTCTGTCTCTTTAAACGTGTCTGTCTCTTTAAATGAGTCTGTCTCTTTAAACAAGCCTCTCTCTTTAAACGTGTCTGTCTCTTTAAACGTGTCTGTCTCTTTAAACGTGTCTGTCTCTTTAAACGTGTCTGTCTCTGTCTGTCTCTTTAAACGAGCCTCTCTCTTTAAACGTGTCTGTCTCTTTAAACGTGTCTGTCTCTTTAAACGAGTCTGTCTCTTTAAACGTGTCTGTCTCTTTAAACGTGTCTGTCTCTTTAAACGAGTCTGTCTCTTTAAACGTGTCTGTCTCTTTAAACGTGTCTGTCTCTTTAAACGAGCCTCTCTCTTTAAACAAGTCTGTCTCTTTAAACGTGTCTGTCTCTTTAAATGAGTCTGTCTCTTTAAAAAGTGCTCTCTCTTTTAAACGTGTCCGTCTCTTTAAACGTGTCTGTCCCTTTAAAAACGAGTCTGTCTCTTTAAACGTGTCTGTCTCTCTTTAAAACGTGTCTGTCTCTTTAAACGAGCCTCTCTCTTTAAACAAGTCTGTCTCTTTAAACGTGTCTGTCTCTTTAAATGAGTCTGTCTCTTAAACAAGCCTCTCTCTTTAAAACGTGTCTGTCTCTTTAAACGTGTCTGTCTCTTTAAACGTGTCTGTCTCTTTAAAACGAGTCTGTCTCTTTAAACAAGCCTCTCTCTTTAAACGTGTCTGTCTCTTTAAAAACGTGTCTGTCTCTTTAAAACGAGTCTGTCTCTTTAAAAACGTGTCTGTCTCTTTAAACGTGTCTGTCCCTTTAAACGAGTCTGTCTCTTTAAACGTGTCTGTCTCTTTAAACGTGTCTGTCTCTTTAAACGAGCCTCTCTCTTTAAACAAGTCTGTCTCTTTAAACGTGTCTGTCTCTTTAAATGAGTCTGTCTCTTTAAACAAGCCTCTCTCTCTTAAACGTGGTCTGTCTCTTTAAAACGTGTCTGTCTCTTTAAAAACGTGTCTGTGTCTGTCTCTTTAAATGAGTCTGTCTCTTTAAAACAAGCCTCTCTCTTTAAACGTGTCTGTCTCTTTAAACGTGTCTGTCTCTTTAAATGAGTCTGTCTCTTTAAACAAGCCTCTCTCTTTAAACGTGTCTGTCTCTTTAAACGTGTCTGTCTCTTTAAACGTGTCTGTCTCTTTAAATGAGTCTGTCTCTTTAAACAAGCCTCTCTCTTTAAACGTGTCTGTCTCTTTAAACGTGTCTGTCTCTTTAAACGTGTCTGTCTCTTTAAACGTGTCTGTCTCTTTAAACGTCGTCTTGCTGCAGGTTGTTTTCTTTGCTCCTGTTTAAACTCCACAGACTCATTTCACACTGGTCTTTGTTCTAATCAGAAACAAATGAGCCTCAGACGTCACAAATCTAACCGTGAATCTGAGGCTGAAGGTCTGAGGTCCGAGGGCCACAGCGACAACCGGAAAGAACCGGAACCATAACAGGACAAAGGGAGCACAGGTTCAGGTTCAGGTATATACTTCTATGTGGTATTAAAGAGGAGGTATTTACTTCTATATTACAGAGGTTATATTCGCCCAAATCGACGTATTAACATGTTTTATAAGTTTCACTTTTGTTTTTCACGCTCTGAGCCCACCTCCCTTTGCTCTCCATGCTAAGTCACTCCCCCTTTACACTGTAGTACTGTGTGAAAGGGGCTGTAGTACTGTGTGTGAATGGGGCTGTAGTACTGTGTGTGAATGGGGCTGTGTAGTACTGTGTGAAAGGGGGCTGTAGTACTGTGTGAATGGGGCTGTAGTACTGTGTGAATGGGGCTGTAGTACTGTGTGAAAGGGGCTGTAGTACTGTGTGAATGGGGCTGTAGTACTGTGTGAATGGGGCTGTAGTACTGTGTGAATGGGGCTGTAGTACTGTGTGAAAGGCGCTGTAGTACTGTGTGAAAGGGGCTGTAGTACTGTGTGAATGGGGCTGTAGTACTGTGTGAATGGGGCTGTAGTACTGTGTGAAAGGGGCTGTAGTACTGTGTGAATGGGGCTGTAGTACTGTGTGAATGGGGCTGTAGTACTGTGTGAATGGGGCTGTAGTACTGTGTGAAAGGGGCTGTAGTACTGTGTGAATGGGGCTGTAGTACTGTGTGAAAGGGGCTGTAGTACTGTGTGAAAGGGGCTGCTGTAGATGTGAGTGACACTGTTGGGTTTGTTTTACGCTGCGGAGGTCACAGCCGCAGAAGAACTGCTCCAACCTCAATATGAGATTTATGAGGAACGAGAGAAGACGGAGGGATGGAAGGAGAGGAGAGGGAGAGATGGAGGAGAAAGCGAGAGTTATAGAGATAAGAGGAAGGGAGGGAGAAAGGGGAGAGGGAGGGAGAAGGAAGAGACAGAGAGAGGAAAAAGTGAGAGAGAGGAGAGGAAGAGAGAGTAGAGAGAGGGAAGAGACAGAGCGGAGAAAGTGAGAGAGGGAGAGAAATAGAAGGCAGGGAGGAAGAAAGGGGAAAGAGGAGAGACAGAAAGCGGAAAGAGTGAGAGAGAGGAGAGGGAGTAGAGAGAGAGAGAGGGGGGGAGAGGGGGGGGGAGGGAAGAGAAAGTGAGAGAGGGAAAGAGACAGAAGGCAGGGAGGGAGAAAGGGAGAGAGAGGAGAGGTAGAAGGCGGAAAGAGTGAGAGAGAGGAGAGGAAGAGAGAGTAGAGAGGGGAAAGGGGAGAGAGGGAAGAGACAAAGCGGAGAAAGTGAGAGAGGGAGAGAAATTGAAGGCAGGAAGGAAGAAAGAGGAGAGAGAGGAGAGACAGAAAGCGGAAAGAGTGAGAGAGAGGAGGGAGAGATGAGGGGTAGTGACAGAGAAACAGACAATTTAAAAGAGAGGGAGGGAGAAAGAAAGAGGGAGACAGGCTAAAAGAGAGAGAGAAAGAACAAGGGAAGAGAAAGAGAAAGTGCTCAAATAAAGCTTTGTGCATTTTCTTCGAGCAGCAGATCGGACAAAACCAAATATCGGCCTGTGCTGGAGATTTAAGACCGATTACAGATCCGCTGGACAGGGCAGATATCGGTTCATCTCTAATGTTCGTTTTCACCTCCTCTGACTCTATGTGAAGTGACAGGAGGGTCCCGGGGCAAAAGGGGGGCAGAGGGGGGCAAAATGGGGGGTAAGGAGGATGGTAAGGGGGGCAAAACACACACAAACACAGTCCACCATCTTAATCCTAAACGCATTTGCTCCAGTTCCTGCCGAGTCGCCCTGGGGCAGACTGAGGGGGGCAGTGGCAGGCGGGGGGTCGGGTGGGGGTCGGGTGGGGGTCTGTAGCATAAACATACATGTGTCTATAGAGAACACGTGTTTGGATACATACGTGTGGGAGAGAAGGAGAGGTTTATACTTTATGTACAGAGGGAGTCTGGGCCAAACGTGATCGTCCAATCAGATTTGTCCATTTCAGTGACACGTGTGAAACAAAGGAGCTCATTGGTTAAACATCGATTACAAAAAAAACACATTTCTCTCACCTCAGACGATCACTGACCCTGCAGAAATCCTCCACGTTTTCAGTACTTTGTGATGTTTTTCCTCGTAAGCCGCCATATTGGTTTTGATACGAACAAATGATGCCTGTCCCTGATTGGCTCATCCACCTGTCAATCACTCGAGGAGACCAGAGCAGATTCACATTTTCATAAAGTGTGAATGAGTAAACGTGTGAATACTGGGTCCCAGGACAGAGGACAGGTGGTACTGCAGTCTGAACTATGGGCCTTCTCCTCCCTCCTCTATTCTCCTCTCCTCCTCTCTCCTCTCTCTTCTCCTCTTTCCTCCCTCTCTCCTCTTCTCCTCAGTCTTGTTCACAGGACAGATGATCGCTGCCTGTGTCCCGAGGCGACAAAGGCCCATATGTCGCCCATCACACTCCCTCATACACTTCAAAATGAGCAAATAAAATCCACGGCTTTGGACTGAAACATTTGGAAACAGTTTGTCTCCATGGAGATGTCATGTCTTTGCCTAGAATGTCCCGCAGTGAGGCATTGAATTAGCCTCTCAACATGTGATTAAGGTGTTTTCATGCCACAGAAATGCTTGAAAAACATGAATTATTAATGTGAATGGGCTCGCCTCTTCACAGACCTGACCTGTAACTTGCCCCGGTTGTGTCACCACTAAAACACGTCGAGAAGAACTGATAAACTAAGACGAGAATCACATTTCAGGACATTTTAGAGGCAAAAAAGACAAAGAAAATGTGAAATAGTAACTGGAATTAGACCAGCTCTGAAGGGGGAGCAAACCAGGACTGAGAGCAAGTCAACTTTTACACGAAAAACAGACCTAGTTCATTTTAAACATTTACCTTATGCGTTTAGAGCATCCTAATTATTCACCACTATGAGTTTATAAGCATGTTTCAACACGGTTTTACAATCACGGTAAAGCTAACCACAACTAGCATGCTAACACGCACTTCCTGACTATCAAACGCGTAAGAATTAAATGCTCACGGTCTCATTTACCCGCTCGAAGTTGCATTTAGAGTGATACATGTATGTTTGAGTCGTTTTTATTCAAGAAGCCATCGCTCTGAAAATCCCCGTTCTCACCTACCCCTTAGCCACGCCCACTCCTCTGTTCTCACTTTGTGCTACGGGTTTTTTTCCGCTCCACTCCACATCAGACAAAAGCTCGATCTGTCTTGTTTAATACTGCAGCCCTGTTTGGATATTCGCCCTCCTGTGTAGTACATGTACTTCAGCCCGCTCTGTGTCCGCGCCCCGCTGTTTGCAAACCTCCAGAGCGCAGGCCTGTACTTAACCTTTTGATGTTAGCATGTTCCCCTCCAAACCGCGCGCGCCGACATGCTAACCCCGCTTCAAAGTACTGCGCTAATTCAAAACGGTTGTGCTAATTTAGGGCTGGCATGAACGGGAGCGGAGAGAAAGAAAGAGGGGAACGAAGAAGGGATGACATCGCACACGGGGGGGAGAGGGGTTTTAAAGGTCCACCGCGGAACTTTTCTCATTCTTGCTTGTTGCCATGGAGATGCTGTTGTTGCCGAGATAAGCTGAACTAAAACTAAAACTTCAATGTGCTACTGTGGGCTTTAAAGCTGCACGATGCGACTTTTCTATTGGACCAGCCACCTGCTTGTTTCCATGGAGATTTTAAAGCCTGAAATGTTCCACAGTATTGCATTAAAAAAACGTGTCTATCTCCATGGAGACAAGCAGGAAAATTACAGGTCAGTTTTGAGCAGAGGCGATAGAAACACTTTAGCAAATGCAAAAGAAACGAATAATGTCATACTGTGGAACATTCTGAGCAAAGTGATAATATCTCCATGGAGACGAGCAGGTGGTGGACCTTTAAGCAGTAATGTTACACACTGCAGCTTTAACATTAGCCTGATTTAGCCTGATTTGCATTTTCCATCTCCTCTCAGTTTACAAGTCGCCATTACATAATCAGACGTGGCAATTAGGTCACTTCCTGCACCTGGCGTCGCCCCTGACGACCCGCCCAGAGGAGGAGGGTGAGAGGAGGAGGGTCAGAGGAGGAGTCAGAGGGGGAGGGTCAGAGGAGGAGGGTCAGAGAGGAGGGTCAGAGGAGGCGGGTCAGAGGAGGAAGGGTCAGAGGAGGAGGGTCAGAGGAGGAGGGTCAGAGGAGGGTCAGAGGAGGAGGGTCAGAGGAGGGTCAGAGGAGGCGGGTCAGAGGAGGAGGGTCAGAGGAGGAGAGTCAGAGGAGGAGGGTCAGAGGAGGGTCAGAGGAGGAGGATCAGAGGAGTCAGAGGAGGAGGGTCAGAGGAGTCAGAGGAGGAGGGTCAGAGGAGGAGGGTCAGAGGAGGAAGGTCAGAGGAGGAGGATCAGAGAAGGAGGATCAGAGGAGGAAGGTCAGAGGAGGAGGGTCAGGAGGAGGGTCAGAGGAGGAGGGTCAAAGGAGGAGGGTCAGAGGAGGAGAGTCAGAGGAGGAGGGTCAGAGGAGGAGGATCAGAGGAGTCAGAGGAGGAGGGTCAGAGGAGGAGGATCAGAGGAGGAGGGTGAGAGGAGGCAAAAAAAAACACGTCACTGTTCACTACTACTACCACTTCATGACATCACGAGGTGGAGCAGAGCGTTCTGAGGTGAGAACATGACTTAAAGCTCAGGAGTCTTGTGTTGGAGCTCAGACATTTGGAGACGAGGGTGAAATAAGGTTAAGAAAACGATGATGTCATGATTTCATCTGGGGCCTGGATAAGATCAGCGTGATTCACTCTGAGACACGACAAAAGAGCCAAAAGAATCGAACATGTGATACTCATCGATACTAAAACTGGTATCGAAACTAGATACTCGTTTGAGCAGGAACCGATATTAAAAAGTCACATTCACAGGACAAATGAAGCTTTCCTGACGTTTTCTTCCTCCTCTCTTGAGCTCCATCCTCTTCTCTCTCTCCTCTTTCTCCCTACATTCTCCTCTTTCTTTCTCTATCCTTTCTCATCCCTACATTACCCTCTTTCTCTTTCTTTCTCCTCTTCTTCCTCATCTTCCTACCCCGCAACACCATCCTCCTCTTTCATCTCTCTTTCTCCTTCTCCCCTTCTTTTACCTATCCCTCCTCTCTCCTCCCCTATCCCCCTCTTTTCACTCTCTCTTCTCCTCCTTCCCTCTCACTTTCATCTCGTCTTTCTTCTTCTCTCTCTTTCTCTCTTTCCCTATCCCTCCCCTTTCTCTCTCTCTCTTCTCTCTCTCCTCTTACCTCCTTTACCCTCTTCTTTTCTCCCCTTTCCTCATCTCTCATCAGTCCTCACTCTCTCTCTTTTACTCCTCCCTACATTCCTTTACCCTCTCTTTCTTTCTCTCTCTCTCCTCATCTTCCCTCAGTTCCTCCTCCTCTCCTTCCTCCCTCTACTTCTCTTCTTTTACCTCCTTCCTCTGCCACTATCCCTCCCCTTTCTCTCTCTCCTCATCTCGTCTTCCCTTTCTCTCCTCTCTCCCGCTCTCCTCTTTCCTCCTCTCTCTCCCTCTCTCCTTTCTCTCCCTCTTTCCTCTCCTCTTCCTCCCTCTCCTCTCTCTTTCTCCCCATTCTTTTACCTCCTTCCTCTGCCACTATCTTTCCTCCTCTCTCTCCCTCTCTCCTTCCCCCCTCTTTCCTCTCCTCTTCCTCCCTCCTCTGTCTTTCTCCCCATTCTTTTACCTCCTTCCTCTCCCACTATCCTCCCTTTCTCTCTCTCTCTCATCTCGTCTTTCCTCCTCTCTCTCCCTCTCTCTCTGCCCCCCCCTCTGTCCTCTTCCTCCCTCCTCATTCTTTTACCTCCTTCTTCTTTCTTTCTCTCTCTCTCTCTTTCCTCTCTCTTCTTCTCCTCTCCAAGTATAATTATCACTGTGGTATCAGAATCGGTATCGGTATCGAGTATCAAGTATCGAGTATCGACTCTATTCCTGAGCATCAAAATCGAGTTTGAAGTTTTAGTCTCAAACACAAACTTGGATAAATGTGAGTCAGACGGTTTAATGCTGAACTGTGGAACATTCTAGTAGCAGCTCGATGGACCAGAAGCAGAGCGTTCAGCAGGAAAGTTCCACAGTGGAGCTTTAAAACGGCGCGGTGACGGCGTGTGGGTTGTTTAGGTCAGTGTAACGAGCGGCTCGGTCAGGCGCAGCGGAGCAGAGGCAGAAGGTTCGGACATGTTGCGTTTAAGTGCCGATGGGGAGTCCGATTATGCGGCGCTTTGATCTTAATCTGGACACGGAGGGAAATGGGCTAAAGCTGGTCCTGTGTCAGACACTTTGAAGTCCAAATCTCCAACACGAGGAGTGAGCTAATGAAGCAACCGCCGCTACGCGCAACAGACTACGCTCAAGTACCCACAATGCACTGCCAGACTGTGATGAACCCGAAAGACCCCACAATGTACTATGAAACTGTGATGAACCTGAAAGACCCCACAATGTACTATGAAACTGTGATGAACCTGAAAGACCCCACAATGTACTATGAAACTGTAATAACACACAAAGACCCCACAATGTACTATGAAACTGTAATAACACAAAAGACCCCACAATGTACTATGAAACTGTGATGAACCCGAAAGACCCCACAATGTACTATGAAACTGTAATAACACACAAGACCCCACAATGTACTATGAAACTGTAATAACACAAAAGACCCCCCAATGTACTATGAAACTGTGATATAACACAAAAGACCCCACAATGTACTATGAAACTGTGATAACACAAAAGACCCCACAATGTACTATGAAACTGTGATAAACCCAAAAGACCCCACAATGTACTATGAAACTGTAATAACACACAAGACCCCACAATGTACTATGAAACTGTGATGAACACAAAAGACCCCACAATGTACTATGAAACTGTGATAACACAAAAGACCCCACAATGTACTATGAAACTGTGATGAACCTGAAAGACCCCACAATGTACTATGAAACTGTAATAACACAAAAGACCCCACAATGTACTATGAAACTGTGATAACACACACAAGACCCCACAAATGTACTATGAAACTGTGATAACACACAAGACCCCACAATGTACTATGAAACTGTAATACACACAAGACCCCCACAATGTACTATGAAACTGTGATAAACACAAAGACCCCACAATGTACTATGAAACTGTAACTAACACACAAGACCCCACAATGTACTATGAAACTGTAATAAACACAAAAGACCCCACAATGTACTATGAAACTGTGATAAAATAGTAAGACCCACAATGTACTATGAAACTGTAATAACACACAAGTACCCCACAATGTACTATGAAAGTAATAGTACAAGACCCCACAATGTACTATGAAACTGTAATAACACACAAGACCCCACAATGTACTATGAAACTGTAATGACACACAAGACCCCACAATGTACTATGAAACTGTAGTACTAGTAGTAATAGTAGTAGTAGTAGTAGTAGTAGTATAGTAGTAGTAGTAGTAGTAGCAGTAATAGTAGTAGTAGCAGCAGCAGTAGTACAACAACAACAACTATTACTACTACTACTACCACTACTACTACTACTACTACTACTACCACTACTACTACCACTGCTGCTGCTACTACTACTACTACTATTACTACTACTACTACAGCGTGGTCCCAGTGGAGATTCTGTCTTGAACTTGAGCCTCAGGTTTAAACACAGAGGCTAAAATAACACAGACTCATATGAGACGGATTTACACAGAGACAAACCCGTGTCCCAGGACGCCGCTCCCGTCCGCCGCTCGCACAACTCCACGGACTCCATTTTGAGGACTTTTGACCTGTTTTGTGTCGCTCATTTCAAAGCAACAGTCCTATTTTTATCTTTAGTTTCAAAAGTGAAGTTGGGAAATTGTGACTAGCAGCGAAACGTCCTTACGATGACTCACTGTGTGCTTGCATCTCCACAAACCTGACTCTTACTGGACCTGGAGCGCTTGTTTCCATGGAAATGTTCCTCTGGCTGTAATGTTCCACAGTATGGCCTCAAAACTAAGTATGTCTATGGAAATGTTATGGTACAGGCTCGTATTGTGGGCTCGTTTGTGGCTCGTTTGTGGCTCGTCTGTGGCTCGTCTGTGGCTCGTTTCTAGCTCGTCTGTGGTTCGTTTCTGGTTCGTTTCTGGCTCGTTTCTGGCTCATCTCTGGCTCGTTTCTGGCTCGTTTCTGGCTCGTTTGTGGCTCGTTTCTGGCTCATTTCTGGCTCGTTTCTGGCTCGTCTGTGGCTCGTTTGTGGCTCGTGTCTGGCTCGGCCCTTTAAAACGTGGCTCATTTCTGGCTCGTTTCTGAACAAACCTTTCTGGTTCGTTTCTGGCAGTCGTTTGTGAAAGTTTGAGGCTCGTTTTCTGGCTCGTCTGAGGCTCGTTTCTGGCTCGTTTTCTGACTAAGTTTTCTGGTTCGTTTCTGCGGCGTTTCTGGCTCGTTTCACCAACATGTGCTGCCTCGTTTCTGGCTCGTTTTCTGGCTGTCTGTGGCTCATTTCTGGCTCATTTCTGGCTCGTTTGTGGCTCGTTTGTGGCTCGTTTCTGGCTCGTCTGTGGCTCGTTTCTGGCTCATTTCTGGCTCGTTTCTGACTCGTTTCTGGTTCGTTTCTGGCTCGTTTCTGGCTCATTTCTGGTTCGTTTCTGGCTCGTTTCTCTGGCTCGTCTGTGGCTCATTTCTGGCTCGTTTTTCTGGCTCGTCTGTGGCTCATTTCTGGCTCGTTTTCTGGCTCGTCTGTGGCTCATTTCTGGCTCGTTTGTGGCTCATTTCTGGCTCATTTCTGGCTCGTCTGTGGCTCATTTCTGGCTCGTTTCTGGCTCATTTCTGGCTCGTTTCTGGCTCGTGTCTGGCTCTGGCCCTTTAACGTGGCTCATTTCTGGCTTGTTTTCTGGCTCGTTCGTGGCTCTGGCCCTTTAACGTGGCTCATTTCTGGCTCGTGTCTGGCTCGTTTCTGGCTCTGGCCCTTTAACGTGGCTCACAGTATCTCTTACATGAACAAACCTTTATTTAATCTGCAGTGAAACAGATGAAAGTCGGAGCCGTGTTTTCACATGTCGAGAATCAGACTCGATCTTCAGAACTAAGTGACTCTGGAAGGAGCAGCGGCTAAAACAACACGATCCACCAACATGTGCTGCCAATTATACTCCTCCCCCTGAACCAGGAGAGGAGAGGGGAGGAGAGGGGGAGGAGGAGAGGGAGAGGAGAGAGGGGGAGAGAGGGGCGGAGAGGAGGAGGGGGGGAAAGGGGGGGGGGGGGGGGGGAGAGGAGAGGGGGGAGGAGGAGAGGGAGGAGGAGGGGGGGGAGGAGGAGGAGGGGGAGGAGGAGGAGGGAGGGGGGAGGGAGGAGGAGGAGGGAGGTAGAGAGAAGAGGGGGAGGAGAGGGGGAGGAGAGATAGAGAGGAGAGAGAAGGAGAGGGGGAGGGAGGGGGAGGGAGGGAGGGGGGAGGAGGAGGAGGAGGAGAGGGGGAGGAGGGGGAGGAGGGAGGAGAGAGGAGGGAGGAGATGGGGAGGAGAGAGGGGGAGGGAGAGGGGAAGGAGGAGGAGGAGGGGGAGGAGAGGGGGAGGAGAGGTAAGAAGGGGAGGAGGAGAGGAGGAGGAGGTCGTGTGACGCTGTTTTCTGATCTGTGTTTTAATGTTTCCCCTGGTGTTGTGTTTTGTTTCATTCTCACGTTTAACACACAAAGCTGCAGAAAATACTCTGTTCCACCTTGTGATGTCATCATGTGGTAATACAGGAAGTGCTCCACTGTGTTTTTAAAGTGCATACATACTGTACACTCTCTGTGAGTAGAGTCAGACTGAAGAGGCTCAGGCCGAGGTCGGGGTCTAGAATCATTTGGATCATTTCAGCTTCAGAATTTCCCATGGAGCTGTTCACTTGAAAACTCCCACTTCATGACATCACAAGGTGGAACAGAGCGTTTTGAGCTTTGGAGATGTTACAGACTAATAATAAACATGTGAATGAAACAAAACACGACTCCAGGTCTGTTTTTGAGGAGGTCACAGATTTCGCTGGCGTCGCTATCGCTAATTTCCCGCTCCAGAGAAAGTGGACTCCTCTGAGCTGCGCCAATCAAAACGGCACAAACAATATGGAACGAGTATTAGCAAAACATGAGCGCTATGCTAATGAGCGCGCCTGTGATCCACCCGCGCTAACACATGCTAACGTGACTCACCGATCACAGCGCGTTAGCTTCAGCGAGCGCGTTAGCCACACACAGGGAGGCAGTGAGTTTGGGTTAGCCGCGCGGCGCTAACAGCTGAGGAGAAGTGACAGAATCTGGGACCAGATTAGCGGAATTGTTCAGCTAAAAATGCTAACAGAAGGCTGGTGTAAGAGCGGGGTGAGGGGAAATGAATAAAAACACGAAGGTAACTCCAGGATACTGCACGTCGACCTCGCAATCGAACAATCCAGAGATTAAAGAGGAGGTGTGACGCTAAATAGATGTTGTTTTTTTTTAGCTTTCTCCCATGTGCTAATGATGTTCTCTCATCAAAAACACGTCTGAAGAGGCTTTAAACGTCATCCATGCATGTTTGAGTAATCTAGAGATCTATCCCGGGCCCACAGAGGTAAAATACCTCCTCTTTAATACCCATAGACGTAAATACCTCCTCTTTAATACCCCATAGAAGTAAATACCTCCTCTTTAATACCCCATAGAAGTAAATACCTCCTCTCTAATACCCCATAGAAGTAAATACCTCCTCTTTAATACCCATAGACGTAAATACCTCCTCTTTAATGCCCCATAGAAGTAAATACCTCCTCTTTAATACCCATAGACGTAAATACCTCCTCTTTTAATGCCCCATAGAAGTAAATACCTCCTCTTTAATACCCCATAGAAGTAAATACCTCCTCTTTAATGCCCCATAGAAGTAAATACCTCCTCTTTAATACTCCATAGAAGTAAATACCTCCTCTTTAATACTCCATAGAAGTAAATACCTCCTCTTTAATACTCCATAGAAGTAAAATACCTCCTCTTTAATACCCCATAGAAGTAAATACCTCCTCTTTAATACCCCATAGAAGTAAAATGCTTCCTCTTTAATACCCCATAGAAGTAAATACCTCCTCTTTAATACCCCATAGAAGTAAAATGCTTCCTCTTTAATACCCCATAGAAGTAAATACCTCCTCTTTAATACCCCATAGAAGTAAAATACCTCCTCTTTAATACCCCATAGAAGTAAATACCTCCTCTTTAATACCACATAGAAGTAAATACCTCCTCTTTAATACCCCATAGAAGTAAAATACCTCCTCTTTAATACCCCATAGAAGTAAAATACCTCCTCTTTAATACCACATAGAAGTAAAATACCTCCTCTTTAATACCACATAGAAGTAAAATACCTCCTCTTTAATACCACATAGAAGTAAAATACCTCCTCTTTAATACCACATAGAAGTAAAATACCTCCTCTTTAATACCCCATAGAAGTAAAATACCTCCTCTTTAATACCACATAGAAGTAAATACCTCCTCTTTAATACCCCCGCTTTAAAAGAAGAATCAGTTTTCAAACATATCCAAGAAAGGAAACAGAAAGAAGGCGAGTTAAGTGTCTTGCCCATGGACACATCGACAGTATTCTTCTGTGGGCTCTGGAAACACAGGGTTTTGTTTTTGGGATTTGAACTGCCAACCCAATATTCACAAAGATGCAAACTGACACGGGACATGGGTTCAACGCAGGAGAACACATCTGCTGTATTAGTTAAAGTAACATTAAAGGAAGTAGGCATGTACTACTCAAGAGTGTTGTGTAATGTTATCAACTCTTGTCCAGTGAAGTAGCAGTAGTAGTAGTAGTAGTAGCAGTAGTAGTAGTAGGAGTAGTAGTAGTTGTTGTAGTAGTAAAAGTATTAGTAGCAGCAGAGTGTGAGGAGCAGAGACGGGACCTGAGTCATGTGTCACAAACTGGATCAGACTCAACACAGTCACTTCACACACACAACAACACACACACATATATATACTACATACACACACACACACACACACACACACACACACACACACACACTCACACATACACACACACCTGAAGATCAACTGTCCACTCGAGTGATACATTCACACATAGACCTGTAAATCAGCTGTCCTCTCGGCCGATGCAAAGAGCTGAGATGTCCACACACTTTAACACAGAGGGACAGGGGACATGGTCTGTCTCCTCCCTCTCCTCCTCCTCTCCCTCTCCTCCCTCTTTCCTCCTCCTCCTCTCTCTCCTCCTCCTCTCGCCTCCTCCTCTCCCTCTCGCTCCTCTTCTCCCTCTCCTCCCTCTCTCCTCCTCCTCTCCCTCTCCTCCTCCTCCCTCTCTCCTCCTCCCTCTCCTCTCCTCTCCTCTCTCCTCCTCCTCTCCCTCTCCTCCCCTCCCTCTCGCTCCTCTTCTCCTCTCCTCTCCTCCTCCTCGCTCCCTCTTCTCTCCCTCTCTCTCCTCTCCCCTCTCTCCTCCCCTCTCCTCCTCTCTCCTATCCTCTTCTCCCTCTCCTCCCTCTCTTCCTCCTCTCCTCTCTCTCCTCCTCTCTCTCCTCCTCTCCCCCCCCTCTCCTCTCCCCCCCTCTCCTCCTCCTCCCTCCTCTCCTCCCTCTCTCACAGTGTGTTTTGTGGGTGGGTGACAGTGATGAGGTCTGACGAGGTCCAGACCCTGAGGTCCAGACTCTGGTGCCACTCGCTCCTCAAACCAAATGAACAACAAACGCACAAGAAAAGTACATTCCTCCTGACAGGTGCTCCTCCTGACAGGTGCTCCTCCTGACAGGTGCTCCTCATGACAGGTGCTGCTCCTGACAGGTGCTCCTCATGACAGGTGAGGAGCTCCTGACAGGTGCTCCTGATCATGACAGGTGCTGCTCCTGACAGGTGCTCCTCATGACAGGTGCTGCTCACTGTCAGGAGGAGCTCGTCTGTCATGAGGAGGAGCACCTGTCAGGAGGAGCGCTGTCACCTGTGAGGAGGAGCATGTTCTCTCACACTGTCAGAGGTGCAGTTACTATTATGAGAGTCCAGGAGGAGCGTCTGGGAGCACACACTTACTGAAGGAGGTCTGTCATTTCTCTGCTCATGTTCTCTAACACAGTGGTGAAGTTACTATTATAGCCACAGCTGCCCTGGGACAGACTGACCAACATGGGCTGAAAGCGGTCTTGCCTAATGACACAACAACAACAAAACTGGCCTTTGGGTTAGGGGGCGAGCGCTCTACCACTGAGCCACCGTCGCCCCCAAAAACCGGCAGTGAAAAGGCTTTGACTCGTCTGTATGTGGGTCAAATGTCGGGCGCCACATCTGCTCCACAAAAAGAGCGACACGGAGCACAAAGCCCCCAGTGTGTGTGTGTGTGTGTGTGTGTGTGTGTGTGTGTGTGTGTGTGTGTGTGTGTGTGAGAGTGTGTGTGTGTGTGTGTGTGTGAGACAGTGTGTGTGTGTGTGTGTGTGTGTGTGTGTGTGTGTGTGTGTGTGTGAGTGTGTGCGTGTGAGACAGTGTGTGTGTGTGTGTGTGTGTGTGTGTGTGTGTGTGTGTGTGTGAGTGTGTGTGTGTGTGTGTGTGTGTGTGTGTGTGTGTGTGGTGTGTGTGAGTGTGTGTGTGTGAGTGTGTGTGTGTGTGTGTGTGTGTGTGTGTGTGAGTGTGTGTGTGTGAGTGTTTGTGTGTATTTGTATGTGTGAGTCTGACAGCAGCAGTTACAGACAGAGGAGACACACTTTTTCAATAGAAAGTGAATTGGAGCCAGAGTCATGCTCATGATCACTTCCTGTTTGTAAATCAAGGACGGCAACTACATGGACGTGTCCCAGAGCAGCCCTGAAAAAACAGGACAATTGGACTACAACTAGACCACTGTCCTCTGTCCTCTGTCCACTGTCCTCTGTCCTCTGTCCTCTGTCCACTGTCCTCTGTCCTCTGTCTACTGTCCTCTGCCCTCTGTCCACTGTCCTCTGCCCACTGTCCTCTGTCTACTGTCCTCTGTCCACTGTCCACTGTCCTCTGTCTCTGCCACTGGACTCCTCTCTGTCCACCCTCTGTCCTCTGCCCACTGTCCTCTGCCCACTGTCCTCTGTCTGTCCCTGTCCTCTGTCCACTGTCCTCTGTCCTCTGCCCTGTCCTGTCCTCTGTCCTCTGTCCACTGTCCTCTGTCCCTGTCCTCTGTCCTCTGTCCTCTGTCCTCTGTCCACTGTCTGTCCTGTCCTCTGTCCTCTGTCCACTGTCCTCTGTCCTCTGCCCACTGTCCCTGTCACTGTCCTCTGTCCACTGTCCTCTGTCCACTGTCCCTCTGTCCTCTGTCCTCCTGTCCACTGTCCTCTGTCCTCTGCCCACTGCCCACTGTCCTCTGTCCTCTGTCCACTGTCCACTGTCCTCTGCCCACTGTCCTCTGTCCACTGTCCACTCTGTCCTCTGCCCACTGTCCTCTGTCCTCTGTCCACTGTCCACTGTCCTCTGCCCACTGTCCTCTGTCCACTGCCCACTGTCCTCTGTCGACTGTCCTCTGTCGACTGTCCTCTGCCCACTGTCCTCTGTCCACTGTCCTCTGCCCACTGTCCTCTGCCCACTGTCCTCTGTCCACTGTCCACTGTCCACTGTCCACTGTCCTCTGTCCACTGTCCACTGTCTACTGTCTACTGCCCTCTGTCCTCTGTCCACTGTCCACTGTCCACTGTCCTCTGTCCACTGTCCTGTTTCCACTGTCCTGTGTCCACTGTCCTCTGTCCTCTGTCCTCTGTCCTCTGTCCTCTGTCCTTTGTCCTCTGTCCTCTGTCCGACCCCAGCGACGAGAGGAGGACACAAAGTGGTTAAATACAGAGAGAGCGTCGCGGTCAGACTGTGAATCACGTCTTCAGAGAGACATTTAGGCCATGGCACAGAAACAGACAGGAGAAAGAGAGGAGAGAAAGAGAGGAGAGAAAGAGGGGAGAGGAGGAGAGGAGGAGACAAACAGAGAGGAGGAGAGAATATAACTAGGTGACTAACACAAGCCAACGCTAACACGACCTCACAATGAACTGCAGCTCCGACGCCTGCCACACAGCGTCACGTCGTCACGTTTAAGACACGGGCAGCGCATGTGACAACTGTTACCTAGCAACCGTAAAGTACACAACACGGACATCCATAAACGCAAAACTCACCTGGCGAAACACTCCTGCAGTTCCCGGGAGTTACACAAATCAAACGCACCCCGACGAACAGCAGCACGGTGAAGTCAGTCCCAGTATTTAAGTATATAAAATGAAATGTTTACCGGAACCACACAAGAAATCCAGAAATCTCACCTCAAAGTGGGTTAGCCGTTAGCTTGCATGCTACGTTTATGCTAATTCTGGTCTAAAATAAGGTCTGGTCTCGTGTGAATGTGGTTGGTGGTGCTGGTACCAGCTGACGCCCTCTGGATTGTTCAGAATTTGTGATTTTTGTGTGCTAATGCTAATGCTAATGCTAACAGCTACCGGAAAAAAAAAAAAAACATACAGGGGGCTAGCTCTGGTGTTCAAAATCTTCCCGGACTAGCTGAGTTGCTAAGTGAATGATTAGCATTAGCATCAAACACAACATCTGCTGATTATGTCTATGCCAAATTACTACTACTATTTCTATGACCATGATAAATACTACAACTACTACTACGACCATGACTACTTCTACTACTCCTACTACTATAACCATGACTACTCCTACTACTCCTACTACTATAACCATGACTACTCCTACTACTCCTACTACTATAACCATGACTACTCCTACTACTCCTACTACTATAACCATGACTACTCTACTATTACTACGACCATGACTACTCCCTACTACTCATACTCCTACGACCATGGCTACTCCTACTATTCCTACTACTACAACCATGACTACTCTACTACTACAACCATGACTACTCATACTACTCATACTACTACGACCATGACTACTCCTACTACTACAACCATGACTACTCTACTACTCCTACCACTACGACCATGACTACTCCTACTACTCATACTACTACAACCATGACTACTTCTACTACTACCTACTACTACAACCATGACTACTCCTACTACTACTCCTACTACTATACCATGACTACTCCTACTACTACTACGACCATGACTACTCCTACTACTCATACTCCTACGACCATGGCTACTCCTACTATTCCTACTACTACAACCATGACTACTCCTACTACTACAACCATGACTACTCATACTACTCATACTACTACGACCATGACTACTCCTACTACTACAACCATGACTACTCCTACTACTCCTACCACTACGACCATGACTACTCCTACTACTCATACTACTACAACCATGACTACTTCTACTATTCCTACTACTACAACCATGACTACTCCTACTACTCCTACTACTATAACCATGACTACTCCTACTATTACTACGACCATGACTACTCCTACTACTCATACTCCTACGACCATGGCTACTCCTACTATTCCTACTACTACAACCATGACTACTCCTACTACTCATACTACTACTCCTACTACTACTACTACTGCTACTACTGCCACTACTACTGCTAGGCGTACTACTACGAGCATGACTACTCCTACTACTCCTACTACTCCTACTACTACAACCATGACTACTCCTACTACTCATACTACTACGACCATGACTACTCCTACTACTACAACCATGACTACTCCTACTACTCCTACCACTACGACCATGACTACTCCTACTACTCCTACGACCATGACTACTCCTACTACTCATACTACTACGACCATGACTACTCCTACTACTACGACCAAGACTACTCCTACTACTCATACTACTACGACCATGACTACACTACTACGACCAAGACTACTCCTACTACTCTATACTCTACTACGACCATGGCTACTCCTACTCCTACTACTACTTACTCCTACTCTTACTATGACTATGACTACTACTACTACTCGTACTAGTCTGACCATGACTCCTCCCTCCTCCTGCTGCTGCTTTAACACTACATTAGGTCCATGACACCTTCCCTCACGCACTGCCCTCCTCCTCTCCTCCCTCCTCTCCTCCTCCTCTCCTCCTCCTCTCCCTCCTCCTCCTCCTTCCTCCTCCTCTCCTCCTCCTCCTCCTCCTCCTCCTCTCCTCCTCCTCCTCCTCTCCTCCTCCTCTCCTCCTCCTCCTCCTCCTCTCTGCCCTGGCATCGCTCCTGTCAGAATGAACTCGCCTGAACGCTCTGCCGCCTCTGCTCACGATCAGAACAGGTGAGAGATGGAGGGAGGAGAGGAGGGAGAGACGGAGAGAAGGAGGAAGGAGAGAAGGAGAGAGAGTGGGGGAGAGATCGAGGAAAGGAGAGAGAGAGAAAAACAAAACAGGTGAGAGGGAGAAAGACAGAGGGAGAGGAGGAATGAGGGAAAAGAGGGAGGGATTCTTCAGATAATATTGTGTTTTTACATACGTGAAGTGTCATGTTGAGTGTTGTGCGCTCGTGACGACTGATGTGTTGAAGATTTAAAGCTGCAGTGTGGAACATTCTGTCAAAAATGAAGTGATAAAGTTGTGGCTCTGGCCCTGCTCCTCGTCACAGACTCTGGATTTACTCTGTGACAAACTCACACGACACGGATCAGACAAATAGAGCGTGAAAAAACACACAACACACACACATTTAGAACACGAGCACACACACAACACCAGCACACACGGACACACACACACACACACACATTTAGAACACGAGCACACACGCAACACCAGCTCAATGCACACACACACACACATTTATAACACAAGCACACACACAACACCAGCACACACACACACACACAGCACACACACATTTATAACATGAGCACACACATAACACACACACACACACACACACACACAACACATCACCACACACACATTTACAACACATTTATAACACACACACACACATAACACCAGCTCAATGCACACGCACACACAACACACACAACACACACACATTTATAACACACACACACACACACACACTTATAACATGAGCACACACATAACACACACACACACATAACACCAGCACACACACACACACACACACACACTTTTTAACACACACACAATACACAACACTAGCACAACACACACACACACACACACACACCACATTTATAATGCACACACACACACACAACACACACAACACCAGCACAACACACACACAGCACAACACACACACCACAACACCACACAATACACACAACATCACACACACATTTATAACACGAGCACACACACACACACACACACACACACAACACACAACACACACAACACACACACACACACACACACACATCAGCACAACACATTTACACACACACCACACACCAGCACAACGCACACACACACATATACACACACACACACACACATTTATAACACAAGCACACATGTACACACAATAAGAACCCAAACACACACACACACACACACACACAACACAAGCTCCTGAACACGTCACACGCAGCTTAAACCAGAAGTTTACTGAAGTTAAGTTTTCACTGTGTAAAAAGACACAGATGTTTTTCTGTCACACCTGAAACACACAAGAAACGAGCCCAGAATCAGGTAGAACCTGAGTCTGGTTCATCCTGAAGGAGCAACGTTCATCTGTTCAAACTATTATCCACAAGTATGAAAACCACGAGAACGTCCAACATCACACCTCAAGAAGGAGACGAGTTCTGTGTCTCAGAGATGAACGAGCTTTGGTCCAAAAAGATCAACCAAGAACTAAAGACCTGGAGAAGAAGCTGCTGAAGCTGGTGAGAGTGTGTGAAACGAGGACTGTACCGACACAGACTGAAGGGACATGACTCCAAAAGAAACGTAAAAAACCCAGATCACAGTTTGTAAACGCAGAGAGACAAAGACCTTCATGTTTGGAGACACGTCCTCTGGTCTGTCGAACTGTTTGTCCATCATGAGTTTCATCGTTTCATCGTTAGGTTTGGAGGAAAAAGGTGAGAAGCTTCCAACCTGAGGACATCACCCCAACCGTGAAAGACGAAACACGGGGGTGGCAGCTTCATGTCGTGGGTTTGTTTTGCTGCACTTCATCAGGAGGAAAGAACATTATGGAGGAAAGAACATTGATGAAACACAAAACACTCTCTCTCGTTTTTAGCGTACGGTTTGATGTCGTCCATGTTCCTGAGTCGTGTCCATAGTCAGTGTTGTTGATGATTTGGCTGAGGGGGTTCAGACCTCTGCAGAACATCAGCAGGGACAGTCCGTCTCCCTGATATTTCGTCACACTTGATGGTCTCTTGGCCTGAAGGTTGGTTTTCCTCGTGGAGTTTGCAGTGAAGGAGTCCTCTGATGTCGTGCAGCTCCAGTCAGTGATCCATGTGTGTGGCATTGAGTCGAAGGCTTTCTTGTCGTCAATCCAGGTTGGTCTTAGAGGTTCTCCAGTCTCAGGAGCTGGCGTTTCTGGCTCTCCTGGTATCTTTGCCGATGCTCTTTTCTGTCTTCCACGCTTCCATGTCGTGGAGAGGATTAGGGTTATTGGCCGACAGTTGGACGGGACTGTACCTTTGAGGGATCCTTCTGGATGAGGATTCTTCGCCTTCGGTTAGTCATTCAGGGTGAGTCCCATCCCTTAGCAGCGGGTTAATTCGTGCTGCCAGACGTTCATGGAGAGCAGTGAGCTTCTTTAGTGTTTTTTTAGGGTCGGGTCAGGGCCTGGTCCAGTTCTTCATACCTGAGACTCTTTCCTGGATGTCTGCTGCTGTGGTATCCGTCTCCCTGATATTTGTCGCACTTGATGGTCTCTTGGCCTGAAGGTTGGTTTTCCTCGTGGAGTTTGCAGTGAAGGCTCTGGAGTCATGTGTGTGGCATTGAGTCGAAGGCTTTCTTGTCGTCAATCCAGGTTGGTCTTAGAGGTTCTCCAGTCTCAGGAGCTGGAGTTTGGCTCTCCTGGTATCTTTGCCGATGCTCTTCTGTCTTCCACGCTTCCATGTCGTGGAGAGGATTAGGGTTATTGGCCGATAGTTGGACAGGACTGTACCTTTGAGGGATCCTTCTGGATGAGGATTGTTCGCCCTTCGATTTGCCATTCAGGGTGAGTCCCATCCCTTAGCGGCTGGTTCATTCGTGCCAGACGTTCGTGAAGAGCAGTGAGGTTCTTTAGCGTTTTTTTTAGGGTCGGGTCAGGGCCTGGTCCAGTTTTTCATACCTGAGACTCTTTCCTGGATGTCTGCTGCTGTGGTAGTGACTGGATTCTGTTCAGGGAGGTTGTTCTTCTTCCTCCTTCTTCCATTTACCTGTTCGGTTTCCAGACTCGGTGGTTCTGCTCTGGTGTTATTACGCTGCCGTTGAGCGTACACTTTCGCCGGTTGGGTTGCGAACAGAAGGTTTTTTCGTGTCGCGTGTACCTCTTTAGGCGGCTGGCAAAGGCTTGGAGCTTTTTACCATATTATTAAAATGTAAAACTTATTTTACCTCAGATGTGAGACTCAGGTGTGTTGCTTCTCTCTGATTGGTTGATCTGCCTGTCAATCAGAGCGACACAGTTCCAGACTCTATATAATAATGTAAAAGCTGAAACATTTGAAACGAAGCTGCATGTAGACGTCAAGAGTCTATTTCTGTATCGTGTCTGTTTGCCTCCCGCGTCTCCTCCCGCGTCTCCTCCTGCGTCTCCTCCCGCGTCTCCTCCTGCTGCTGATCCAAGATGGCGCCCGTCCTCGTTCACACACTTCGGGCAGGTTTGGCGCAGACCTCTCTTTCTCTCCGGGAGCCGTGTTTTGCTTCGGGATCAGGAAACTGTGAACTCAGTGTGATTGCGAGGCACCCGAGGGCCAAGGCGAGGGCCCGATCGGACACAGGAAATGAAAAGATCATTTAGAGGAGAGCTGTCTGCCTCCTCTGCTCCTCCGACCACAAAGATCCTCAAAGAAAACAGAGGCGAGACTTCACCTAACACATGTGGAGCCACTGTCTGAACACGTTATTGAGGGATTAAAGGGGAAGTGCCGGAACATTTAGCCAATATTTGTTCTCCGCTGCCCCGTCTCTGTCGTTCCAACTTCATTTATCAACTTTTATATAACTGGAGATAGTTTCGACTCTTAAAGGGCCGGTACCACATTTTCCTTCGGTGTATTTGAGGTGCAGATGTGTCGTATCAGCAGATCTCGAGGTCAAAGTCAGTCTGCCGTGTTCTGTCTGGGTCTAATTATGAAGCGTTTTATTGCCACAGAATCAGGAAGTGTGTGTTAGCATGCTAGTTGGTGTTAGCTCTACCGTCGCAGTGAAACTCCGGGCTCTGAAAGGTGCTAATAAACTCATCCTGGTGAGTAATTAGGATGCTCAGAAGTCCTGCCCCTCCCTTCCTCGCGCCGTCTGTCGCCCTTCCTCGCTCTCTCCCTCTTTCTCTTCTCTCTCCCTCCTCTCATCCCCTCTCTTTCTCCCTTGTCTTTCTCACTTCCCTTCTCAACTCCTCCTCTCTTTCCCTCCTTTCCTCCCAATCTCTCCTTCTCACCTTCATTCCTTCCCTCTCTCCTTCCCTCCCTCCACCTTTCTGTGTTCGTTCCCTCCTCCCATCAACTCACTTTCTCCCATCTTTCTAACCCCCTTCTCCACTTCTCTCTTTCCCTCCTTCTTTCCCTCTCTCAGTTCCCTCTCTCGGTTCCCTCTCTCCTCTCCTCTCCACCTCTACTCCCTCTATCTCCTCTCCTTCCCTCTCTCAGTCCTCTCTCCCTCTCCTCCTTTCCTCTCTCAGTTCCCTCTCTCTCTCCCTCCTCCTCTCCTCATCTCTGTTTTCTCTCCCTCCTCCTCTCTCTATCCTCTCCTCCTCTCTCTCTCTGTTTTCTCTCCTGACATCCTTCGCTCCTCCTCTCTCCTCTCCTCCTCTCTCTGTTTCCTCTCCTCCTCTCTGTTTCCTCTCCTCTCCTCCTCTCTCTGTGTTTTCTCCTCCTCCTCCTCCCTCTCTCTGTTTTCTCTGAGATCCTTCGCTCCTCCTCTCGCTGCTTTCTCTCTCTCTCCTCCTCCTCCTCCCCTCCTCCTCTCTCTGTTTTCTCTCCCTCCTCCTCCTCTCTCTGTTTTCTCTCCCTCCTCTCTCCTCTCCTCCTCTCTCTGTTTTCTCTCCCTCCTCCTCTCCTCCTCTCTCTCTGTTTTCTCTCCTCCTCCTCCTCCTCCTCCTCTCTCTGTTTTCTCTCACTCCTCCTCCTCCTCTCCTCCTCTCTCCGTTTTCCTCTCCTTCGCTCCTCCTCTCCAGAGGAAGTGTCTAAACTGTCGTGATGTTTGGAGGTTTTGGTTAAACACGTGGAGCTGCAGACGACATCAGCCCGACACTTGACCTTTGACCCTCAGAGGTCACGGAGAAAAACACAGACGACGCCTTTTTTACACCGACTTTTATCACCACGGCGACAGGAACCAACGACGACGACGACTTACAGAGGAGACGACGGAGGAACCTGTGACAAATACTTTTATTGATCAGAACTTTTGTCCAGTTTAGACTCGTTTGGTCCTTTTTTACGTTGCTGTTGCCGGGTAACAGTTACGTCATAACCTCGACGTACGTCACATGTGCAGCCCGGGTCCCACCAGGAAATTTTAAACTTCACAAAACTTAAAAAAAACTAGAAAAACCTGAGCAACATCTTCAGTCAAATGTTCAATATAAAGATGTTCTACAGGAGCGTCCAGAGCAGGAGGTGCAGCTGTGCAAGCGTTTAAACCACCAGGAAAGAGAGAGGGAAGGAGGGATGAGACTTTCCACATGAAGGAGAGGAAGAGAGGGAGAGAGAGAGAGAGGAAGAGGATGGATGGACGACTCTGAAGAACTGATGTGTGAACGAGCTGTGAAGAAAAACAAAAGCACAAATCACAGCCAGTTCCCATGACTCTCCTCTCCACCGCTCCATCGCTCTGTCTCTCTCTTCCCTCTCCTCTTTTTCACCTCTCTTTTGGGAATCTCTTTCTCTTCCCTCATCTCTCATTCCTTCTTCTCTTTCTTTTCTCTCTCTGATCCCCCTTTTCTCCTTCTTTCTTCTTCCTTTTTCTCTCTTTCTTTCTCTCTTCATCTGTTCTCTCCCTTTTCTCTCCCATTCCTTTCTTTCTTTCTTCCTCTTCATTTCATATGTTCTCTCAATTTGCTCTTCCCTTTCTTTCTTCCTTGCTTTCTTCCTTTCTTTCTTTCCTCCTCTCATGCCACTTTATTCTACCCTTCTCTCACTGTTTCCATCCTGCCTTCTATTCTCTCTCTCTCTCTCTCTCTCTCTTTCTATCCTCTCTTTCTTTATTGGGAAATCCATTTTTCTTCCCCTTCTCTTTATCCATTCTTTCTTTTCCTTTCTCTCTCTCCCTCCCTCTTTCTTGCATTCTTGGGTAGTCTCTTTTCCTCCTTTCTCACCCTCCATGTCTCCATCTATCTCTTTCTATCTTTCTCCCTTCATTTGCGCGTCATCCCCTCTTTCTCTCTCTATCTGTTCTTTCCTCTCTCTTCCCCTCCTTTTACACCTCACCCTCTTCTCTCTCCTCTCTCCCTTCTTTCCCTCTGTCTACTTCTCTTTTCCCCCTCTCTCTCCTTTTGCTCCTTTTCTTCTTCCTGTTCTCTCTCGTCTCACCTCCTTCTCTCAGCCCTCTCTCTCTCTTTCTCTCCTCCTCTCCTCCGCTCACCATCCATCACAGACCTGCCCCGACTCGGACACTAAGTGACCCAACACCTTCCTCCTCTCACGGGACAGATTCAGAGAGAGAAAGAGAGGAAGAGGGCATCAGGGAGGTGGAGGAGGAGAAGGAGAGGAGGAGGAGAATAAGGAGGACAAAGAAGAGGAGGAGGACAAAGAAGAGGAGGAGGAGGAGGTGTTTCATGGAAGGTTTAAAATGGGGTTCAAACAGCGGGGAGTAAAAGCAACTGTTTTTTTTATACTTTGGCTTGTGAAAAGTATCAAAAAACACAAACTAAAACTAGTATCGGAACTAGTATCGTTGACGCAGGAATCGATACTAAACCAGGACTAGACCAGAACTAAACCGGGACTAAACCGGGACTAAACCAGAACTAAACCAGGACTAGACCAGGACTAAACCAGGACTAAACCAGGACTAAATCAGGACTAAATCAGGACTAAACCAGGACTAAACCAGGAGTAAATCAGGACTAAATCAGGACTAAATCAGGACTAAACCAGGACTAAACTAGGTCTAAACCAGGTCTAAACCAGGACTAAACCAGGACTAAACCGGGACTAAACCGGGACTAAAACCAGAACTAAACCAGGACTAGACCAGGACTAAACCAGGACCAGGGACTAAACCGGGACTAAATCAGGACTAAATCAGAAAACTAAACCAGGACTAAACCAGGAGTAAATCAGGACTAAATCAGGACTAAATCAGGACTAAACCAGGACTAACTAGGTCTAAACCAGGTCTAAACCAGGACTAAACCAGGACTAAACCAGGTCTAAACCAGGACTAAACCAGGACTAAACTAGGTCTAAACCAGGACTAAACCAGAACTAAGCAGGGTAAGTGGACAGTATGAAGATGCTGAGTATCTCACACATAAAAGAATCATGGAAATAGAAAACACATTAAAACCATTTAATGTGTAAAATGACAGAGTATCGTCTAAATAAAGAGTGTTTTTAGTATCCTTGTGGTATCGGTATCGAGTATCGAGTCTGTTCCTTAGTCCTGAATCAGCTCTGGTGAGACATTCAGACTCTGCTGTAGTTTGTTATTTGTTAAGAGGCAGTTTGTGGAGAAAAGAAACAAAACGTGAAAGCAGCAGCGCTGGAAACGTCCCGTAAAAGCATCTTAACATTTCATTTAAACTCTACATTTTTCTTACACAAAAGACAAGTTATGAAATTGAACAAACGAGTGTTCTGCTCGGGCCAAGGCCAGCAGCCGGTTTTCTGCAGAACGGTCACAGCGTTTAGCTCAAGAGCTCTTCAAATATCGACAAAGAAACTCCAATTCAGGAAAACAGCACTCAGAGCCGGAAAAAACAGGATAAAGACGCACAAAAGTAAATTGAATCGGAATTTTAAAGAGGAGCCCGACCATCAACTGCAGGAACAATGAGTCTAAAGTGTCCAACTACTGGAAATAAAATTAAATATATACTGTGTGTCTTTAAAAATACAACGAAAGACGCTGTACCTGATGTTTACCGTCTCAAAAATGTAAAAAAAACAACATAATTAGTTCATTTTAAACAGTTTTCAGTCGTCCGAAGTTCCTCCTCACTGTCCTTAAGCATCAGAACATCCTAATGACTCACCACGATGAGTTTATAAGCACTTTCTACAACTTTCAGAGACCAGAGTGAAGTTTTTTTGGTGTCACGTCAATGCTAACAATAAGTAGTATGCTAACAACGCACTTCCTGGTTAATAAAAAGACTTTCTAATTAGATGCAGTACAAATACATGGAGGAGACATGAAGTACACGCCTTTAATTACTTTGAAATGACATAACTGGCACATTATTACTAAAAAAATGAAAAGTTTGTAGTTTGTAGACGGCTTTGTGACATTAAAGGTTCGCTGTGTAACTTTTCTGGAGGAGCGTCCGCCACGTGCTCGTCTCCATGGAGATGTTACGGCGTCACCTGGGATGTCCCGCAGTGTGAGGATGGTATTTATGATCGTTTTGCATCAGTTAAGTGGCGGTTTTTGGATAAAAAGTTGAAAATGAAAATTAAAAAGTACAGGGAGTAGCGCCGAGTTGCAAAATAAAATCCCTCTGCTCATGTCAACACTGAAACTCATTTTTCTGACAGTTTAAAGCTTCACTCAACTAAATAACAGTGAGGTAATTTATTTTTGTGAGTCTAATCATAACTATTGTGTAATTTAGACGAGTTTAGGCCCTTGTTTAGATTATGGTTGTTATGGTAACGTAGCTCTACATATGTCACATCTGCTGCGTGTGTCCAACCAGGAAGTAAAAGTATAAACTTCACCAAAAAATACAAATTTAAATAAAGATAAATTAAAAAATATATAATAAACTAGTTAAGATTTTAGGAACATTTTAATTATATTTAATAAATCTATAATAATAAATTTAAATTAAATATATGTGTTTTGTTAGAGTGAGGAGTCCAACCCAACCAGGAAGTAAAATTATAAACTTCCCCAAAAATAACAAATTTAAATAAAAATAAATAAATAAAAATATAATAAACTATGTAAGATTTTAGGAACATTTTAAATATATATAATAAATCTATAATAATAAATATAAATGAAATATATGTGTTTTATTAGAGTGAGGAGTCCAACCCAACCAGGAAGTAAAATTATAAAATTTACCAAAAAATTAAAATTAAAATAAAAAATAAACTGAATAAAATTTAATAAACTAGTTAAGATTTTTGTAACATTTTAATTATATTTAATAAATCTATAATAATAAATATAAATTAAATATATGTGTTTTGTTAGAGTGAGGAGTCCAGCCCAACCAGGAAGTAAAATTAGAAACTTTACCAAAAAATTAAAATTAAAATAAATTTAAAAAATGTGAATAAACTAGTTAAGATTTTTGTAACATTTTAATTATATTTAATAAATCTATAATAATAAATATAAATTAAATATATGTGTTTTGTTAGAGTGAGGAGTCCAACCCAACGAGGAAGTAAAATTATAAACTTCACCAAAAAAATACTAATTTAAATAAAAAAAAAATACATAAAAATATAATAAACTAGTTCAGATTTTAGTAACATTTTAAATCTAATTAATAAATCTATAATAATAAATATAAGTGAAATATCTGTGTGTTGCTGGAGTGCAGAGTCTAACCCGTCATATGCAGTTTGAACCTCGAGTTTGGCCTGGATCCTTCCTCTTCTCTGGGGTCAGGGGAGCACAGCGCTGGGGGGAGAGCGTTGGATAAACACAGCTCCGGATGTAATTTTGTGAACTGTTTTGGGTCAGTCCCAGTAGGACGCGAGGGGGAAGTCGTTTGGATCCTTAAGTGCCAAATTGTATCCTGCTTTGGCCTGGTTTGGTCTGGTTTTTCCTGCTCTGAATCAGGCGTTTCCGGTGGTGTGATGTGGTGAAGGCCGAGAACATGAATGACAGAAAGAGTAATCACAAGTGGTCTAAATAAACAACTGGGACATGTTTTTGTGCTTTAAAATAAGGCAGAGACAAGATGGCCGCCACAGGGACCGCTGAGGGAGAGGGGTCATTATGACGTGGATGATGTTATTGTTTCACTTTGGAGCTGAAGTGAAAAGTCTGACAGGTTTTCATATAATAATAATATTTAACAGGGTTTTACCTCCAACCCGGAGCCTAACCACTGAACTCAATGGGCCCTGCTCTGTGGCGCGTGACGCTAATTTAGCCTTTCGCTCACACGCTCGTTCGTGTCGTACCACGTGACCGCTCGAACCAATCAGAACTTGAGCTGAGCTGAGCTAGAGCGGCACAGAGCAAAGTTTTTAAGACAACAGACGAATTCTGAGCTGAGAAAAAGTTTATGATCTGAAAACAGGTAAAAATCGCCACAAAATTGGACCTTTGTGAAAGCTGTAAAGTCCCCGTCAGCCCCTGTTAGTCCCTGTCAGTCCCCGTCAGTCCCCGTCAGTCCCTTTCAGCCCCTGTAAGTCCCCGTCAGTCCCTGTTAGTCCCTGTCAGTCCCTGTCAGTCCCCGTCAGTCCCCGTCAGTCCCCGTCAGCTCCTGTCAGTCCCCGTCAGTCCCCGTCAGTCTCCGTCAGTCTCTGTCAGTCCCCTGTCAGTCTCCGTCAGTCCCCATCAGTCCCTGTCAGTCCTGTGTCAGTCCCTGTCAGTCCCCTGTCAGTCCCCAGTCCCTGTCTCCCTGTCAGTCTTTGTCAGTCTCTGTCAGTCTCTGTCAGTCCCCCATCAGTCTCTGTCAGTCCCTGTCAGTCCCCATCAGTCTCTGTCAGTCTCTGTCAGTCCCCATCAGTCTCTGTCAGTCTCTGTCAGTCCCCGTCAGTCTCTGTCAGTCCCCATCAGTCTCTGTCAGTCTCTGTCAGTCCCCGTCAGTCTCTGTCAGTCCCTGTCAGTCTTTGTCAGTCTTTGTCAGTCTCTGTCAGCAGGAGGATTTTTTCGTTGTAGTACCAGTCAGTGGCCACTAGTCCAAGTCAAGAGCACTTTACGCAGCTATAGTCTGTCCACTTTAACAAATCCGTGCTCTATCTTTGTCACAATACACAAATTCTACGCAAAAGGCCCGAGAGCAAGAGGAGGAGGGACTGAGAGCATCAAAAACGAAAGTGAAACTTAGAAATTACGTTGTTTTTGGCGAATATCGACTGAAACAAATAAAACAATAAAAGGAAACACGGTGATCTAAATATGTTACGTGTTACAGTTAATGCCACACAGAAGTAAAATGCCCCGTCTTTAACCTCACCGCAAACAGGCTTTAATTTCCAACTCTTTGTCTGAATCGATCCCAGATGACGTGGAGCCGGTAGGTGCCATGTTGGGCATTGCATTAATATGTCACTGCCCCGTAAATCTGCAGCCCTGTAATTACAGTAAACAAACGCGGCGAGGACGGTTAGCATCTCGTGCCGTGGTATTTTTAGTACCGTCATCTTCGTTCAAACCGAGAGCACATTTCCCATAAAGCCTTGTGCTTCCTGTGGCGAGGAGGAAGTGGATTCTTGGGTCAAAGGTTTTCAGGTTTAACGTTTTAATCTGGAACAAATCAGAGTGACACGGGGTTTTGATCGCGGCGTTGTGTAAAAAACAAGCTAGTTGTCGGTGAGCGGTGTTTGAACTCGAGGACGCTGGCAGAGTTTTCGTGCAGCGTGACGACGTCGCGGCGGCTCACGTGGACGCGGGGCGGCTCGGGTCTTTGTTTTACTGCTGAGGAGGCAGTTTCTCCACCTCATGTCGTTTAAACTGCACCTCAGTGATCACAAAACAGTCTCTGACAATCAGGTTTTTCCCTCTGTATTTTCTAAGTTCTTTCTCTTTTCCTTTACCTCTTTCTCTCCATCTTTTGTTTCCTCACCCCTCTTCCCTCTAACCTTCTCTCCTCTGTCTCATCCTCTCTTTCACTCTCCCTTTTCTTTATCTCTCGCTGTCTGTCCCCCTCTCTCTTTCCTCTCTCTTTCTACCCTCTAACCATCTCTCCATCTCCTGTCTTCTCTCGTCCTCTCTCTCTCTCTTTCCTCTCTTCCCTCTAACCCTCCCTCCATCCTCTATCCCCTCCCACTGTCTTTCTCCCTCTCTCCTCTCTTCCCTCTAACCCTCCCTCCATCCCTGTGTTTCTTCTCTCCCTCTCTCTCTCTCTCTCACTCTCTCTCTCTCTCTCCTCTCTTCCCTCTAACCCTCCCTCCATCCCGTCTCCTCTCTCTCTCTCTCTCTCTCTCCCTCCTCTCTCTCCCTCTAACCCTCCCTCCATCCCCGTCTGTCTCCTCTCTCTCTCTCTCTCTCTCTCTCCCTCTCTCTCCTCTCTCCTCCCTCTAAACCCTCCCTCCATCCCCTGTCTCTCCTCTCTCTCTCTCTCGTCCCTCTCTCCTCTCTCCCCTCTCTAACCCTCCTCCATCCCTCTAACCTCTCCCTCCATCCCCTCTCCTCTCTCTCTCCCTCCATCCCCTCTCTCTCTCTCTCTCTCTCTCTTCCCTCCCTAACCCTCCCTCTCTCCCCCCGTCTCCTCTCTCTCTCTCTCTCTCTCTCTCTCCTCTCTCTCTCTCTCCCTCTAACCCTCCCTCCATCCCCTGTCTCCTCTCTCTCTCTCTCTCTCTCTCTCCCTCTCTCTCTCCTCTCTCCCCTCTAACCCTCCCTCCCATCCCCTGTCTCCTCTCTCTCTCTCTCTCTCTCCTCTCTCTCTCCTCTCTCTGTCTCTCCCTCTCTCTCTCCTCTCTCCCCTCTAAACCTCCCTCCCCCATCCCCTGTCTCCTCTCTCTCTCTCTCTCCTCTCTCTCTCCTCTCTCTCCCTCTAACCCTCCCTCCATCCCCTGTCTCTCTCTCTCTCTCTCTCTCTCTCTCTCCTCCTCTCCTCCCTCTAACCCCTCCCCATCCCCTCTCTGTCTCTCTCTCTCTCTCTCTCCCTCTCTCTCTCCTCTCTCCCCTCTAACCCTCCCTCCATCCCCTGTCTCCTCTCTCTCTCTCTCTCTGTCCCTCTCTCTCTCTCTGTCTCCTCTCTTCCCTCTAACCCTCCCTCCATCCCCTGTCTCCTCTCTCTCTCTCTCTCTCCCTCTCTCCTCTCTCCCCTCTAACCCTCCCTCTATCCCCTGTCTCCTCTCTTCTTCTCGAGTCTCTCCATCGGTGTAATTAGTCCGTGCTCTCTGGTCTCTCTGGGCTCTCCGGGCTCCAGGAGAGGCCTCTGAGCGCGGCACCTCGGCCCCGATAACGAGCTCCCTCCTCCCCGTAGCCGCCCCGCGCCTCTCCCTCCCCGCGGCTCCGGCTCTGGGCGTTTAGCTTAGCATCACGCGGGGGGCTAACGCGCTAACAGGCTAACAAGTCTGCGTCTGCGGCTGTGCACTGCAAAAAACACAGGCACTTTCCAGACGTCCATTCTCCACGCAGATAAAGACTTACTGTGGAATATTACACCTAAACGAGCAGCATCTCCATGGAAACAAGCCGAGTCGGGTTTGTGGAGATGCAAGCTCGTTCATAAGGACGCACGTTTGTTTAAAGATGTGTTACTTTAAGGCGCACTACGCAACTTTTCTGATGGAATCTCAACCATCGACCATCAACCATCTGCCTGTCTCCATGGAGATGTGGTTGCTCTGGAGATGTTCCGCACTATGGCATTAAACGTGTCTTACTCCCTGCAGATGATCAGGCGACTCTATCAGGTCAAGTCACAAGTCCAAGTGTTTTGTCTGTTTCTTTTCAGCAGTGAAACATGAGTCATTTGTCTAAATGATGGAGAAGTTTAAAGCCGCACTGTGGAACCTTCCAGGCAAAGTCATGACATCTCCATAGAGACAAGCAGATGTGCATATTTCAGTGTTCACTTCTGTCTTATGTGGCAACGATCAGGTTTATTTGAACCTATGAAGAGAAGTTCATGGTTCTGCACAGGGACAAGTCTGATTTGATAAAACAGGCATAGGACATAATGACAGTTTTTAGTTCATTTTAAAGGTCTCTCTCTCTCCGTTTGCCTCTCCCTTTCCCTCCATCCTCTTGTCTCCTCTCTTCCACTCTCCTCTCTTTTCTGTTCATTTTAAAGGTTTTCAAATGCAATTTTTTTTTTTTTTTTTTTTTTTTTTTTAGCATTTTTAGATTATTTTTTTAGATAATTAGATCATTTTTGATTTTTTAAGATCATTTTTAGCTAATTATTATTATTTTTTATAGATAATTTTTTAGGTAATTATAATGTTTTTAAATAGATTATTTTTAGGTAATTATATATTTTTTTTTTTATAGATTATTTTTAGGTCATTATTTATTTATTTATTTTTTAGGTCATTATTATTATTATTATTATTATTATTATTATATTATTTATTTAGATAATTAGATAATTTTTGATTTTTATTTTTTTTTTTAGATATAGATTTTAATTAAATTTTTTTTTTCATTGAAAAAATATCTTTAAAAAATCCTTCTCTCATTATTCTGGCATTTAGCAAATAAAAATAATTTTGTTAATCCTGATTGACCTAAAACAGGACAAGTTTAGTCTGATTTCATGTCAGACGGTAATAAAAAAAAACGTATATGTGTCTTTATATTTAGAGCATGTGGTTCAAATGTGCATGAATGACTTTATTGTATTATTGTGTCTTGCAAACAGATATAAGACACGACTAATAAAATATTATAAAATACAACAGACCAGCTGCCAGACGTGTTACAAACACAAACGGACTCATTTAAACAAACTCATGTGACTCTCAGACTTTACGGAGAAATGAAGCAAACTCATAAACACTAGAATTAAACCATCTTATCACCGTCACCGTCACATTCACCAGAAAATGAACAATACGACAAAAAATCAGCTTCACTTTACACTTCTCCAACTCACACAAACCACAGAGTCTTTCTTCTTCAGGGACTTGAGAAAACCACACAGTTTCTAACATCTCCAAAGCTCAAAACGCTCTGTTCCACCTTGTGATGTCATGAAGTGGTAGTTTTCAAGTGAACAGCTCCTTTTACCTTTAGTTCAGTGATAGATTGACAATTCCAGAGCTGAAATTATATCTAAATGATTCTAGTGAAGGTGTGTGGAGTTTAAAAACATAAAAACACAGTGGAGCACTTCCTGTATTGCCACCTGATGACATCACAAGGTGGAACAGAGCGTTGCAGGGCTTGTGTGTGAATAAAAACACAGCTGCAGGTCTGTTTGTGACGAGGAAACATCTTTATAATGTAACGTTTAAAAGGCTCTAACACAATGTACAAAATGTGAAGTCACTATAATATAATTTCATTTTTGCAGCGTCTCTCTTTCTTTTTCTTATCTCTGACACGAAATGATCTTAAAACCAGACAGAAATAGCTCAGGCCATAAGTGGATAAAGGCTCGTGTCACTGCGGCTCTATTTGAGATGTGATTTTTGCAGTGTAGTGGCGGCCGTGAGCAGAGCTGGCGCCGGCTGGACACTTCCCCACTGGTCAGACTCCTCTAATCCAATAAAGGAGCCGAGCGCTGGGGCAAGAGTCGCACAGTCCGGCCCTAATGTGGATCTGTGTGTGCAACTGCTCTGGAGACGCCGGCTACAGGCGCTAACGCAGGCTAACGCAGGCTAACGCAGGCTAATTGTGATTTTTCTAACAACTATTGAGATCAGATACGAATCGATATTAAAATTAGTATCATTTGAGGAGGTATCGATACTAAAAAAGTCGCATTCACACGACAGAAATAGACCTGACCGTGAGTATCATAGCAACCAAAGAGCCAATCAGGAGCCACTCTGTTGAAGGTAACGCCCCTTCGTGTCCGCTTAGCAACGCTGTCAATCAAACCTGTTGCTAACGCTACCGGAAGCGACCTCGGGCAACAAAGACGTCTGATTTGTCTGTTATTAATGTTCATGTGTTGATTTACAGACACAAAAAATAAATGTATAAAAACAGCATGAAACAGGAAGTGAGCATGTGCACCTCCACCTCCATCGGCTCCAATTCACTTTCTATCGAAAAACTGTCTCCCCTCTCTCTGTAACTGCTGCTCGTCATTTTGGTCTCTAAATGTTCGTATTAACCCTCTACATGATCCTGGGGTTTTTATTTTTGTTATTTTGAGGTTTATTTATTTTTGTTCTTTTGAGTTAATTAAAAAAAAAAAAAAAACTGTTATTTTGAGTTTATTTTTGTGTCATTTAGATTTTTTTTTTCTTTTTTTTTTTTGTTATTTTGAGTTTGTTTGTTTTGGGATTTTTTTTTTAAATTTATTTATTTATTTATTTTTTTTTAGTTTTTTGAGGTTTTTTTTTTAGTTATTTTGAGTTTATTTTTGTGTAATTTAGATTTTTAAAAATTTATTTATTTATTTATTTTATTTTGAGTTTGTTTTTTTTTAGTTTTTTTTAGTTATTTGTTTGCTTGTTTTTTGTCTTTTGTGTCCCTGCTGCTGTCAGACTCATTTTAGTCTTAAATGTTCGTATTAACCCTCTACATGATCCTGGGGTTTTTATTTCACTTTTGTGTCTGTAAATCGACATATGAACATTAAAAACAGACACATCAGGTCCTTCTTTCCCTGAGGTCGCTCCCGTTAGCGTTAGCAACAGGTTTGATTGACAGCGTTGCTAAGCGCCCGCTCCCTGCTGAACCAGAAGGGGCGTTCCCATCACCAGCCTCGCTCCTGATTGGCTCTTTTAGTTCTTATGACACTCACCATCAGAATTCAAAATATGTAACACGGCTCAAAATTAGCCGCTATAACCGCTTTAGCCTCGATGCGCGTCATTTGGAGAGATACGTAACAGTTTAGACCTTTTGCCACGCCCACTTTTTACTTGTCAGCACAGATCTTTAGTCCGACGAGCGTTTTTCTCCTCCTCCAGAACGACACAAAGGGCAGTTTGGAGTCGCACATAAAGACGATAAACCTCACGCAGAGATGAGCACAGACCACTCAAACAGCACATGTCCCGCTGTGTTTTATCTCCACGGTAACTCACCCTGAAGGCTGCTCATAATCACATAACTGATGCGGCGCCACCGACTGGAGCCCGCAATAAACCAGGGACATCTGACTGAATCTGTGACAGAAAAACACGTCTTCACCCGTCTCCAATCAAATCAGAATCAAAAGAGTCATTCTGTTTAGGCTGATTCACCGCCCTGACATTCACTTCACCATCTCTAATACTGTAATACAATTTAAAGATGCACTGCGGAACTTTTCTGGAAGAGAGCCAGTAGCCTACTTGTTTCCATGGAGACGTGATAGCTCCGAACTGTGGCATTAAACTTAAACTTCAACTATATCCAGTCGTGTTTATTTTTATAGCCTCGAAACATACTCATTCTCACTGTAAACGTGGTCTCCACTCCGCAGATCTGACCCGTAACTTCGCCTATACTTGTGCAACCTGCTTATCTCCATGGCGATGGGTAAGTTTAATGCCTTACTGTGGGACATTACAGGCTACGCGATGACATCACCTTAAAGGATTCAGGTCACGTTTTTAAACACGTCCCGGACTTTTAACATATAGATATAACGTTCCGCAGTGTGGCATTAGACTTATCTCCATGGAAACGAGCAGGTCACGCCATGAGGCTACAAGCTGCAGGTCAGATCTGCTGGAGAGGCGAGCCCGTTCACAGTGAAAAGTCGTGTTTTTCAAGGTATTTTTGAGCAATACTGTATAAAACACCTGTAAAAACTAAATACAAGACAGATCTGATTAATGCCCTACTGCGGAACATTCCAGAGCTATAATATCTCCATGGAGACAAGCAGGCGACTTACAATCCACCAGAAAAGTTACGTAATTCTCCTTTAGTTTGTCCTCACGTAGCTATAGCTTTTGCTAATTGTAAAAATTCAAATTACAACGTGATTTTCCATGAATCGTTTTGTAGACCTGGTTAATGCTCCACTGCGGAACATTACAAAGTTATAACATCTCCATGGAGACGACCTGCAGGCGAGAGAGAAAAGTTACGTAATGCTGCTTTTGCTTTTTGCTAACTGTAAACATTCAAACTACGACGTGATTCGAGATAAGTCGTTTTGTAGATTTAATTAATGCCCCACTGCGGAACTTTCCAAACCTGTAACATCTTTTTGCTGACGTGATGATCCAGTCGTTCTCATGTGATTTGACCTTTGACCTTTGCTCCGAGCTCCATGTGAACCTCCATTAGCCGCGGACACATTTAGCTTCTGCGCCCTGAGCCTTGATTAGAACTGGCCCGCTAATGTCGCTAACGTGCTAGTGGTGTTCGCACAACATCTGGCCTCCCGTCGTCCATCTCTGTCACGGCGGCGCGGCGGTGACCTCAGCGCGTTCCCACACCTCGGGATCACAAACACAATCCCAACAACCGGAATTCTGATAAAGACTCGGAATCTGCGCAGTTTTTAACGACATCAATCATTCGGTAGAGGCCAAGTTTAGACCAGAAACGCGAAACGGAGGCCAAACAAAACACGCTACGCTAGGTTAGCAGCAGAACAAGGAGACAACAGTGAAACAGTGAAAGTGCACGTCAGGTGAGAGGAAGTGTGACGAGAAAAGTAAAAGAAATGTCGTGTTTACATGACGGTTGCCACGGTAACAGTTATGGAATTACATCAGCTGCTCCAACCAGGAAGTGACATCATCAACTTTACCGAGATAAGATGGAGTCTGCAGATGTGGAGAACTGATACTGAAGACTGTGCTGTCAGGAGATTTTAGGAAACTAAAAGTCTAAAAATGTCAGTGGTAGTAGTAGTAGTCGTGCAGTAGTAGTACTTGTAGTAGTAGTAGTAGTAGTAGAAGTTGCAGTAGTAGGAGTAAAAGACATAGTAGTATTAATAAAGTTGTAATACTTCCGGACTGACAGAGTGTGTCTTTAAAACACATTTTTCATCTTGTTCAAAGAGTCAGACTCTTCACAGACACGATCCATCGCCACGACAACGCTCACATCTAATATGAATAACACGAGGAGAGAGGAGGAGAGAGGAGGAGAGGAGGAGAGAGGAGGAGAGGAGGAGAGAGAGGAGAGAGGAGAGAGAGGAGAGGGAGAAATAGAGAGAGGAGAGAGGGAGAGAGGAGAGAGGAGGAGAGAGAGGAGGAGAGAGGAGGAGAGAGGAGGAGAGAGCGGAGAGAGAGAGAGGAGAGAGGAGGGAGAGAGGAGAGAGAGAGAGGAGGAGGAGGAGGAGGAGGAGAGAGAAGAGAGGAGGAGGAGAAGGGGATAGAGAGGAGAGAGAGGAGAGAAGAGGAGGAGAGAGGAGAGGAGGAGAGGAGGAGAGAGGAGGAGGAGGAGGAGAGAGGAGGAGGAGAGGAGGAGAGAAGAGGAGAGAGGAGGAGAGAGGAGGAGGGAGGAGACTAGAGAGGAGGAGCGAGGAGGAGAGAGGAGAGAGAGAGGGAGGAGAGAGGAGAGAGGAGGCGAGAGGAGAGAGGCAGAGAGGATGAGGACGGAGAATAGAGAGGAGGAGAGAGGAGGCGAGAAGAGGAGAGAGGGAGGAGGAGAGAGGAGGAGAGAGGAGGAGAGAGAGGAGGGAGGAGGAGAGAGGAGGAGAGGAGAGGAAGAGGAGAGAGGAGGAGAGAGGAGGAGAGAGGAGGAAGGAGAGGAGAGAGAAGAGAGGAGGAGGAGAGAGGGAGGAGAGGAGAGAGGAGGAGAGAGGAGAGAAGAGGAGGAAGAGGAGGGAGAGGAGAGGAGGAGAGAGGAGGAGAGAGGGAGGAGAGGAGAGAGGAGAGAGGAGAGGGAGGAGGGATGAGGAGGAGGAGAGAGGAGAGAGAGGAGAGAGGAGAAAGAGAAGAGAGGGTGAGGAGACTGCAAAGCAGAGAGAAAGAGGGCACCAGACAGAGGAGAGGAGGAGAGGAGAGAGAGAGGTGAGACAGGGAGAGACGAGAGCGAGAGGGGAGAAGAGAGAAAGGGAAGAGAGATGAGAGGAGGAGAAGAGAGAGAAGAGAAGAGACAGAGGGGAAAAATTATATGAAAAAGAGAGAGCTAAAGTGCGAGGAGGAAAGGGGAGGAGAGAGGAGGGGACTGGAGAGGTAAAGAGGAGGAGGAAGGAGGAGGAGGGAGGAGGATAGAGTAGAAGGGAAGAGAGATGAGGAGAAGAGGAGAGAGGGTCGAGGAGGAGAGAGAGGAGGAGAGGAGACAGAGGGGGGCGGAAAAGGAGATGAGAGGGGACAGGGTGGGTGGAGGAGGAGAGAGGGAGAGGGGAGAAGAGGAAGAGAGGAAAAGGGAAGAGGAAGAGGGAAATAGAGGAGGAACAGGATAGAGGAGATGAGATAGGAGAAGAGAGGGGGGGGGGGGCAGATGAAAAAGGTGAGGACCTGCTGGAAGAGAGGTAAAGAGGAGGAGGAGGAGCAGCAAGGAGGAGAGCTTTCACATAAAGTCTCCCTGACGCCTCCTCTCACCTGTGACGTGTCCTGACAGACACAGCTCTCGTGGACAAACAGGGACACACAGATCGGGACATTTTGGACAGTTTTGATTTAAACTTTGACTGGTACAAAATCCTCGTCTCTCGTTCTGCACAAATGTCGGAAACGTCTGAGTTCGGATCAAAAACACCGGAGACAGAAGGAACGAGACGTGAAGGAGGCGGAGAAAAGAGCAGGCCTAGCAGCTCTGTCAGGTTAGCTTTGTGTCGCCATGCTAAAGACGCTACGCGGCGCAGACACAACATGCTAACGTGTGCTAGCGCTGCCACAGTCGCTCTGCGTCACGCGGTTAGCTCGCGCGGTGTGACAGGACGAGCGTTCGCGCGTCCTCCGCCTTCTGCAGCGGAGTCCAGCGTCTGAGGAAAACAAACATCAGACGACTGCAGACGGTCGACATTTTATTATTACAAGAAACACATCAACAGGAGACATTTTGTCTTCTTTATGTTCATTTAAAGAGGAAGTATTTACTTCTATGTGTATTAAAGAGGAGGTATTTACTTCTGTGGGGTATTAAAGAGGAGGTATTTACTTCTATGGGGTATTAAAGAGGAGGTATTACTTCTGTGGGGTATTAAAGAGGAGGTATTTACTTCTATGAGGTATTAAAGAGGAGGTATTTTACTATGTGTATTAAAGAGGAGGTATTTACTTCTATGTGTATTAAAGAGGAGGTATTTACTTCTATGGGTATTAAAGAGGAGGTATTTTACTTCTATATGTATTAAAGAGGAGGTATTTACTTCTATGGAGTATTAAAGAGGAGGTATTTACTTCTATGGAGTATTAAAGAGGAGGTATTTTACTTCTATGGGGTATTAAAGAGGAGGTATTTTACTTCTATATGTATTAAAGAGGAGGTATTTACTTCTATGGAGTATTAAAGAGGAGGTATTTACTTCTATGGTGTATATAAAGAGGAGGTATTTACTCTATGGAGTATTAAAGAGGAGGTATTTTACTTCTATGGGGTATTAAAGAGGAGATATTTTACTTCTATATGTATTAAAGAGGAGGTATTTACTTCTATGGAGTATTAAAGAGGAGGTATTACTTTCTATGGGAGTATTAAAGAGGAGGTATTTTACTTCTATGGGGTATTAAAGAGGAGGTATTTTACTTCTATATGTATTAAAGAGGAGGTATTTACTTCTATGGGGTATTAAAGAGGAGGTATTACTTCTATGGAGTATTAAAGAGGAGTATATTTTACTTCTATGGGGTATTAAAGGAGAGGTATTTTACTTCTATATGTATTAAAGAGGAGGTATTTACTTCTATGGAGTATTAAAGAGGAGGTATTTACTTCTATGGAGTATTAAAGAGGAGGTATTTACTTCTAGGGGTTATTAAAGAGGAGGTATTTTACTTCTATATGTATTAAAGAGGAGGTATTTTACTTCTATATGTATTAAAGAGGAGTATATTTACTTCTATGGAGTATTAAAGAGGAGGTATTTACTTCTATGGAGTATTAAAGAGGAGGTATTTTACTTCTATATGTATTAAAGAGGAGGTATTTACTTCTATGGAGTATTAAAGAGGAGGTATTTACTTCTATGGGGTATTAAAGAGGAGGTATTTACTTCTATGTGGTATTAAAGAGGAGGTATTTACTTCTATGTGTATTAAAGAGGAGGTATTTACTTCTATGGGTATTAAAAGAGGAGGTATTTACTTCTATGGAGTATTAAAGAGGAGGTATTTACTTCTATGGGGTATTAAAGAGGAGGTATTACTTCTATGTGGTATTAAAGAGGAGGTATTTACTTCTATGTGTATTAAAGAGGAGGTATTTACTTCTATGGAGTATTAAAGAGGAGGTATTTACTTCTATGGGGTATTAAAGAGGAGGTATTTACTTCTATGTGGTATTAAGAGAGGAGGTATTTACTTCTATGTGTATTAAAGAGGAGGGTTTTACTTCTATGGAGTATTAAAGAGGAGGTATTTACTTCTATGGGGTATTAAAGAGGAGGTATTTACTTCTATGGGGTATTAAAGAGGAGGTATTTACTTCTATGGGGTATTAAAGAGGAGGTATTTACTTCTATGTGTATTAAAGAGGAGGTATTTACTTCATGTTTTTCTATATTTCTGGAGGATTGTCGTGTGGAGCATGGGTGATGTAACTTGTGGGCGGAGCCTTGCACAGAATCTTACTGCTAACTGTAAGGAGGGTTTGAATAGGGCTCGGGAGAGATCTCTATATTACTCAAACATGCATGAATGACTCTAAAACCTCGTCAGACGTGATTTTGATGACGGAACGTTACAAAATACAAAGCTAAAAAAACACCTCTCCTTTAATAAACGTGATTCATGGATTTATAAAGGACAAGAACGAGGGATGTTTTATTCTCTCTCTTCTATCTCTCCCTCCTTCACCTTTGACATGCCTCATCTCTTTTGCACTCCTCTCTTCCCGTCTCCACCTCCTCCCCCTCTCTCTAAGCCCCGCCTCCTCTCACCTCCTCCTCTTTCTTTTCTTTCTCCTCCTTCTTTCTCTTTCCTTATCTCTCCTTCTTCTCACCCCTTCCCCTCCTCCTCCTTTTGTTGGAGGAGGAGGGGAAGGGGTGAGATGTTATTGCTTTGTGCCTCTTTTCCTCCTTCTCAACGCCTTCCTCTTCTCTCTATCCTCCCTCATCCTTCTCCCACTCCCTCTATCTCCTCTCTTCCTCCTCTTTTTTCCTCTTTTTGCCTCCTCCTCCTCCACACGTTCTCACCTACCTTCTCTCCATCCTCCCTCTCTTCCCTCATCTTATCTCTCCCTCCTCTCTCCTCCCTTCATCCCTCTCTCCCTCTCTCTTAAGTCTTTGGTGAGAGACAGACAGGAAGTGAGGTTCACATTTCTCACGTTCCTTCTGTGATTGAAAACGCTCTCCTTAAAAACAAGAAAAAACGCGCAACATAATTTCCAGGTGAGGACGGAGAAGCCGTAACCTCCCCCCGTTATCTCCCCCCACCCCCTATCTCCCCCTTATCTCCCCCTTATCTCCCCTCTCCCTGCCCCAAAAACAATATCCTCTCTGGTATGACCCGGGACACTGACACCTGTTGTGGCTAGCAGCATTAGCGGCTAACGTTAGCAGCTAGCTCCGGAGAGACAAAGAGCTGCAGTGTGGAGCAGAGAGGGGCAGGTGAAAAGAGAGAAACACTGCTACTACTACTACTACTACTACTACTACTACTACTACTACTACTGCTACTACTACTACCTACTACTACTACTTTTTAATTTAAAGGGACGGTGCATGTCAGTAAAGTAAATGAGTCTCGCCCCGGTACAGATCTTGCGGCTCTTCAGGTCTAAATGAGGCCGCCGTGTTCTAAGTTTTCATAGTTTGGACACCCCTGCTCTAGAGTATTTTTTTATCATCTGAGAACCAGGAAGTAAAGCTGGTGCACCACTAGCATGACAGCTGTGAGGCGTGCTTATAAACTCATCATGGTGAGTCATTAGGATGTTCTGGATGTATAAGGTGAGTGAGGAGGAACTTTGGACCAACCGCAGACTGTTTAAAATGAACTAGCTCTGTTTGTCATGTTTTTAACTACTGCTACTACTACTACTACTAGTACTACTACTACTATAAGTACTACAGCGCACTCAGGGTGGAGGACCAGCTGGTGAGGAAATGAAGCCCTGAGGTGTGCAGACAGACACAGGTGAAGCAAAGGACAAAACACTAAACTTTTGAGGAGAAAACTGTCAGAACAAGCAGTAATAGTACTTTTAGACGCAGTAGTAGTACTTGTAGTGAAGTTTGTCAAATACAGTAGTGAAGTCAAGTACCTGTACCACAGTCGGGCATTAAACAAACGAGGGCCCAGTGTTTTCTTCTATGTGTTTAAAGCCGTACTGTGGAACGTTCCAGATGAAGCACACAGACTGAGACTGACACGTGTAATGCCTCGTTCGTCCAGAGGTGGCGCTCACCTGGACTCGAGTCTGTAAAACGTCGTCCTCTTTCGTTATTTTAGATGAATATTTAGATTGAAAATGTGTAATTTTTTCCAGAATGATCCACAGAGTCACACGTGAGAACCATAAAGACACAAGCATCTTATATTTGTGAGATTTCAGATTTCTCGTCGTGTCTCTCGTCGTGTCTCTCGTCGTGTCTCTCGCCGTGTCTCTCGTCGTGTCTCTCGTCGTGTCTCTCGTCGTGTCTCTCGTCGTGTCTCCCGTCGTGTCTCTCGTCGTGTCTCTCGCCGTGTCTCTCGTCGTGTCTCCCGTCGTGTCTCTCGTCGTGTCTCTCGCCGTGTCTCTCGTCGTGTCTCTCGTCGTGTCTCTCGCCGTGTCTCTCCCGTCGTGTCTCTCGTCGTGTCTCTCGTCGTGTCTCTCAGCGTGTCTCTCGTCGTGTCTCCCGTCGTGTCTCTCGTCGTGTCTCTCGCCGTGTCTCTCGTCGTGTCTCCTCGTCGTGTCTCTCGTCGTGTCTCCCGTCGTGTCTCTCGTCGTGTCTCCCGTCGTGTCTCTCGGCGTGTCTCTCGTCGTCGTCTCCCGTCGTGTCGTGTCTCCGTCGTGTCTCTCGCCGTGTCTCTCGTCGTGTCTCCCGTCGTGTCTCTCGTCGTGTCTCTCGTCGTGTCTCTCGTCGTGTCTCTCGTCGTGTCTCTCGCCGTGTCTCGTCGTGTCTCTCGTCGTGTCTCTCGTCGTGTCTCTCTCGTCGTGTCGTGTCTCTCGTCGTCGTGTCTCTCGTCGTGTCTCGTCGTCTCTCGCCGTGTCTCTCGTCGTCTCTCGTCGTCGTGTCTCGTCGTCTCTCGCCGTGTCTCTCGTCGTGTCTCTCGTCGTGTCTCTCGTCGTGTCTCTCGCCGTGTCTCTCGCCGTCTCTCGCCGTCTCTCGTCGTCGTCTCTCGCCGTCGTCTCTCGTCGTGTCTCTCGCCGTGTCTCTCGTCGTGTCTCCCGTCGTGTCTCTCTCGCCGTGTCTCTCGTCGTGTGTCTCTCGCCGTGTCTCTCCGTCGTGTCTCTCGCCGTGTCTCTCGCCGTGTCTCTCGTCGTGTCTCTCGTCGTGTCTCTCGTCGCGTCTCTCGTCGCGTCTCTCGTCGCGTCTCTCGTCGCGTCTCTCGTCTCTCGTCGTGTCTCTCGTCGTGTCTCTCGTCGTGTCTCTCGTCGTTTCTCTCGTCGTCGTCTCTCTCGTCGTGTCTCTCGTCGTCTCGTCTCTCGTCGTGTCTCTCGTCGTCGTGTCTCCCGTCGTGTCTCTCGTCGTGTCTCTCGTCGTGTCTCTCGCCGTGTCTCTCGTCGTGTCTCTCGTCGTGTCTCGTCGTCTCTCGCCGTGTCTCTCGCCGTTTCTCTCTCGCCGTGTCTCTCGTCTTGTCTCTCGTCGTGTCTCTCGTCTTGTCTCTCGTCGTGTCTCTCGTCGTGTCTCTCGTCGTGTCTCTCTCGTCGTGTCTCTCGCCTCGTGTCTCTCGTCGTGTCTCTCGTCTTGTCTCTCGTCGTGTCTCTCGTCGTGTTGTCTCTCGTCGTGTCTCTCGTCGTGTCTCTCGTCGTCTCTCTCGTCGTGTCTCTCGTCGTGTCTCTCGTCGTGTCTCTCGTCGTGTCTCTCGTCGTGTCTCTCGTCGTGTCTCTCGTCGTGTCTCCCGTCGTGTCTCTCGTCGTGTCTCTCTTCGTCTCTCGTCGTGTCTCGTTCGTGTCTCTCGTCGTCTCTCGTCGTGTCTCTTGTCGTGTCTCTCTCGTCGTGTCTCGTCGTGTCTCTCGTCTCTCTCGTCGCGTCTCTCGCCGTGTCTCTCGTCGTGTCTCTCGTCGTGTCTCTCGTCGTTTCCTCGATGTGACTTTTGCCCTTCGGCTCCAAACCTCAAAATAGTTTTAGTTTTATTTTTGAAAATATTTCCATGACAACAACAAAATGAGCAGCACATTAACGAGTCTGAAGGACGAGTCTCGGGTCGTGACTCACACATGACACACTCTTCTTTACTTCTGTCTCTCTCTTTCCCTCCTCCTCCACTCTTTTGTCTCTCCTTCTCTTTCTCTTTTCCCTCTCTTTTTCTCTCTCCCCTCTTTCTTTCTAAGTACCTCCTCACACCCTCTCTCTCTCTCTGTTCCTCCTTCTCTCCATTGTTTTTTTTTTCATTTTTCCATCTCTCGCTCATCTTACCTCTTCTGTCCTCCATCCGTCACTCTCCCCTGCCTAATTACCTCCCTCTCTCCCTCCTTACATCACTCTCTCTCTCCTCCTCTCCCTCCTCTGTGTCTAATCACCTCCCCACACGTCTCTCCCCATCTCTCTCCTCTTTCTCTCCTTCTCTCTGTCTAATTACCTCCAAAAACATCTCTCTCCCTCTCTACATCTCTCTCCTCCTTTCTGCTTGGTTACTTCCCCACACCTCCCCCTCTCTGTCTCTCTCCCCTCTCCTCTCTCTCTCCTCTCTCCTCTAATCTCTCTCCCCACATCCTCTCTCTCTCCACACCTCCTGTCTATCTCTCCACACCTCCTCTCTCTCTCTTCACACCTCCTCCTCTCTCTCTCCACACTTCCTTTCTCTCCTCTCTCTCTCTCTCTTGATAATCTCTCTCCCCTCCTCCTCTCTCTCTCCCTCTCTCTCTCCACCCCCCCCTCTCTCTCTCTCTCTCTCCACACCTCCCCTCTCTCTCTCCTCTCTCTCTCTCTCCACACCCTCCTCTCCTCTCTCCACCCTCCTCTCTCTCTCTCCTCACCTCCTCCCTCCTCTCTCTCCACCTCCTCTCTCTCCACACCTCCTCTCTGTCTCTCCACACCTCCTCCTCTCTCTCCACACCTCCTCCTCCTCTCTCTCTCTCTGAGGAGGAGAAAGGAGGCACACCTCCTTTCTCCTCCTCATAAGTGCACCAGGCGCATTAGGCTCAGGTGTAAAAACTCGACTCCAGATCGATGCTTTTACGGGATTCCACAGAGCCGACACGTCTCTGCTGTGGTCAGGCCCCCGTCGCCACGGAGACGGAGAGAGCTTAGTGTCCGAGGAGACGAGATGAGGAGTTAAGAAAGGAGACGAGGAAGCATGTGTCACGCTGACTCCTCCTCTCCGTCCTGCTTCTAAGCCCTGTCTTCACCTCCCTCTTCCTCTGTCTCACTCTTTTCTTCCATCCTCACTCCATTTTTTCTCCTCCTCTCTCCTCCCTTTTCCTCTCCCCTCTCTTTCTTTCTTTTTTTCTCTCCCTCTTTTTTCTCTCTTCCTCACTCTCCTCCTCTTTCCTCCCTCTCCTCTCTCTTCCTTTTCCTCCATCCATTTCCTCCTCTTTTGCTCCTCCCTCTCTCTCCTCTCCCTTTTCTTAGTGTCAGAGGAGACGAGATGAGGAGCTAGGAGAGAAGACGAGGAAGGATCTCTCTTTCCTCTTTCAAACTCCCTCTCCATCTCCCATCTTTCCGTTTTCTTTACTCCTCCTCTCCTCCTTTCTCTCTCCCTTTTATCTTCTCTCTCCTCTCCTCTTCAGTCCCCGAGGAGAGGAGAGGAGGTGAGGAGGTAGGAAAGGAGGGAGGATGTGTCAGTCTATCTCTCTATCTCTTTGTCTGATTTTCTCCTCCTCTTTCTCGCTCTCTCCCTTTGTCTCCTCTCTTCCCCCTCTCCTCCCTCCCTCTTGTCTCTTGTGTTTTCTCCTCCTCTTTCTCCTCCTTCTGTCGGAGGAGTGGAGACATGTTTTGAGGGAACATGGGAGAAAGATGAACTCTGCATGAACCTCTCTGTGAGGGTTATTGCTGCGCCTGTAAAGTTCCACAGTCTGGCATTAAAAGTTGTCTCTCAGTTTATGGACAGGCCTCATGTTCAGAGCCTCCACTTTCACTCCCTGAGCTGCACAGGCTGCACTAGCTCTGACTCATGAGGCTGCAGAGGCTGGAGTTCAGGACCATTCAGACCAGAGACATTTTAGGTTTAAAACGACTGGATTTTAGCTTTGAAACTGGCAACACAAATGAGAGAGTCACATGACACTCATTCTGGTTTATGATTGGACAAAGTCCTGGTAAAGAAAAATACACCAAATTATAACATGAAAAACATTAATGTATAAATGAAAATCCCTCACTAGAGTCTGAGTTTAGTCCTGGTCTAGTCCTGGTCTAGTCCTAGTTTCAGTCCGGTTTCAGTCCTTGTTCAGTCCTGGTTTTATCCCAGTTTCAGTCCCGGTTTAGTCCTGGTTTAGTCCCAGCTTCAGTCCTGTTTCTGTCCTGTTTCAGTCCTGTTTCAGTCCTGGTTCAGTCATGTTTCAGTCTTGGTTTAGTCCTGTTTCAGTCCTGGTTTAGTCCCGCTTTAGTCCCGTTTCAGTCCCGGTTCAGTCCTGTTTCTGTCCTGTTTCAGTCCTAGTTCAGTCGTGTTTCAGTCCTGGTTTAGTCCCACTTTAGTCCCTTTTCAGTCCCGGTTCAGTCCTGTTTCAGTCGTGTTTCTGTCGTGTTTCAGTCCTGTTTCGGTCATGTTTCAGTCGTGTTTCTGTCGTGTTTCAGTCGTGTTTCTGTTGTGTTTTAGTCCTGTTTCAGTCCTGGTTTAGTCCTGGTTTAGTCCTGTTTCAGTCCTGTTTCGGTCGTGTTTCAGTCCTGTTTCGGTCATGTTTCAGTCGTGTTTCTGTCGTGTTTCTGTTGTGTTTTAGTCCTGTTTCAGTCCTGGTTTAGTCCTGGTTTAGTCCTGTTTCAGTCCTGTTTCAGTCCTGTTTCAGTCGTGTTTCTGTCGTGTTTCAGTCGTGTTTCTGTTGTGTTTTAGTCCTGTTTCAGTCCTGGTTTAGTCCTGGTTTAGTCCTGTTTCAGTCCTGTTTCAGTCGTGTTTCTGTCGTGTTTCAGTCGTGTTTCTGTTGTGTTTTAGTCCTGTTTCAGTCCTGTTTCTGTCGTGTTTCAGTCCTGTTTCGTCTCAAACGTGCTGTGGTGACACTTTACACAGTATAATGAACAGAAACACCGCTCCACAGATATTTCGGGCGTGGAAACGACACAATAATAAGGTTAAAAGCTCAGAGTCTCTTTAATCTGCTTTATAAATTACGTATATTTCATTTCCAGAGCGGATAACTGAAGAGTGAACGCGCTAACTCCCCGACACTCTCTGCTCAGCCTCGTGTGATAATCCCATAATCAGACCCAGTTTAAACGGAGAGCGCCACAGATCCGTTAGCATCTGTTAGCATCTGCGAGCTCGGCGCTTTTGGACAGACGGGGGAGACGCGCTGGAGCCGCGCCCAGAGAAAGATTCAGGTCATGGGATTGAAAAAGGCTGAACCCCCCTCACCTCTGCCACCAGGGCCCTGCCACAGAGGCTACGTGAGGACAGAGAGGACAGGGGACGAGAGGAGAGGGACGAGAGGACGAGAGGAGAGGACGAGAGAACAGAGGACAGGGGACGAGAGGACAGAGGACAGGGGACGAGAGGACAGGGGACGAGAGGACGAGAGGACAGGGGACGAGAGGACGAGAGGACGAGAGGGACAGGGGCAAGAGGACAGGGGACGAGAGGACAGGGGACGAGAGGAGAGGAGGACGAGAGGACAGGGGACGAGAGGAGAGGACAGAGAGGACAGGGGACGAGAGGACAGGGGACGAGAGAGAGGAGAGGACAGGGGACGAGAGGAGAGGACAGGGGACGAGAGGAGAGGACAGAGAGGACAGGGGACGAGAGGACAGGGGACGAGAGGACGAGAGGAGAGGACGAGAGGACAGGGGACGAGAGGACGAGAAGACAGGGGACGAGAGGACAGGGGACGAGAGGAGAGGACGAGAGGACAGAGGGACGAGAGGAGAGGACGGACGAGAGGAGAGGACGAGAGGACAGGGGACGAGAGGAGAGGGACGAGAGGAGAGGACGAGAGGACAGGGGACGAGAGGACAGGGGACGAGAGAGAGGACGACGAGAGGACAGGGGACGAGAGGACAGGGGACGAGAGGACAGAGAGGACAGAGAGGACAGGGGACGACGAGAGGACGAGAGGACAGGGGACGAGAGGACAGGGGACGAGAGGAGAGGACGAGAGGACGAGAGGACAGGGGACGAGAGGACGAGAGGACAGAGGGAGGACGGCACGAGAGGAGAGGGACAGCGAGGACAGGGGACGAGAGGACGAGAGGGACAGGGGGAGGACTGGGGGAGGACAGGGGGAGGACAGAGGGAGGACAGGGGAGGACGGCACGAGAGGACGGAGAGGTCCATTTCTGTCCTGTGAAAGGGACTTTTTTAGTATCGATACCTGTGAAAAATGAATATTTAGTTTCGATACTAATTTAAGTATCGATCAGTATCAGATTTTCGATTCTTTTGACCTTCGTACGTCACATTTGAGCTGCTTTTGTGCTGTTCATCTGAGCAACAAGAAGATTTTCATTTTAAACTGTTTTAACCCGATGTATAAGACCCAGAGTTTGTGAAGCAGGCGGAGTCTGTGGGCGGAGACATGGGGGAGGCGGAGACACGGGGGAGGCGGAGACACGGGGGGGAGCGGAGACACGGGGGAGGCGGAGACACGGGGGAGGTGAACACAGACCTTTACAGAGCAAGTCTCCAGTGAAGGACGAGAAGTTTACTCAAACAAACTACAACAGAAACAAACTACAACAGAGAACGAGAACGAGGAAGGAGCACGGTTATGACGGGGTTACAAAGTCGTGAAAGTTGATTTTGCATCTACAGTGGTCCATTTAGTCCTGATTTAGTCCTGTTTCAGTCCAGTGTCAGTCCTGGTTCAGTCCTGTTTCAGTCCCTTCTCAGTCCCGTTTCAGTCCAGGTTTAGTCGTGCTTTAGTCCTGTTTCAGTCCTTTCTCAGTCCTGTTTCAGTCCTGGTTCAGTCCTGGTTTAGTCCTGTTTCAGTCCTTTCTCAGTCCTGTTTCAGTCCTGTCTCAGTCCTGTTTCAGTCCTGGTTTAGTCCTGTTTCAGTCCTTTCTCAGTCCTGTTTCAGTCCTGTCTCAGTCCTGTTTCAGTCCTGGTTTAGTCCTGTTTCAGTCCTGTTTCAGTCCTTTCTCAGTCCTGTTTCAGTCCTGTCTCAGTCCTGTTTCAGTCCTGTCTCAGTCCTGTTTCAGTCCTGTTTTAGTCCTGTTTCAGTCCTGTTTCAGTCCTGTTTCAGTCCTGTTTCAGTCCCGTTTCAGTCCCGTTTCAGTCCCGTTTCAGTCCCTTTTCAGTCCTGTCTCAGTCCCGTTTCAGTCCCGTTTCAGTCCTGTCTCAGTCCCGTTTCAGTCCCGTTTCAGTCCCGTTTCAGTCCTGTTTCAGTCCTGGTTTAGTCCTGGTTCAGTCCCGTTTCAGTCCCGTTTCAGTCCCGTTTCAGTCCCGTTTCAGACTCATTAAAGTGTGCGTGCTGTCCGGACGTGACCTCTGGTTTAATCTCGTTGGATAAACACTTATTAAACCAAATGACACTCGGTGGAACAGGAACAACGAGTCGACATATTTACCACAGTCAAATCCAGCACATTCCCTGATTATTCCGCACTTTTGGATCAGATTTAAACCTGTTCCAACGGAATTTTCATTAGTGATATTGTGATGAAACCGTCATGTCTGCTGTGTGCGGAGGGAGAGGAAGAGGAAGAGGAGGAGGAGGAAGAGGAGGAGGAGGAGGAGGAAGAGGAGGACGAGGAAGAGGAGGAGGAAGAGGACGAGGAAGAGGAGGTGGAAGAGGAGGAGGAAAAGGATGAGGGGGGAGAGGGACAGCTACGTCTCATCCCGGTTTAGTCTCTGTTTAGTCCCGGTTCAGTCCCGGTTTAGTCCCGGTTTAGTCCCGGTTTATTCCCGGTTTAGTCTCGGTTTAGTCCCGGTTTAGTCCCGGTTTAGTCTCGATTTAGTCTCGGTTTAGTCCCGGTTTAGTCCCGGTTTAGTCCCGGTTTAGTCTCGGTTTAGTCCCGGTTTAGTCCCGGTTTAGTCCCGGTTTAGTCCCGGTTTAGTCTCGGTTTAGTCCCGGTTTAGTCCCGGTTTAGTCCCGGTTTAGTCCCGGTTTAGTCCCGGTTTAGTCTCGGTTTAGTCCCGGTTTAATCCCGGTTTAGTCTCAATTTAGTCTCAATTTAGTCCCGGTTTAGTCCCGGTTTAGTCTCGGTTTAGTCTCGATTTAGTCCCGGTTTAGTCCCGGTTTAGTCCCGGTTTAGTCCCGGTTTAGTCCCGGTTTAGTCTCGGTTTAGTCTCGATTTAGTCCCGGTTTAGTCCCGGTTTAGTCCCGGTTTAGTCTCGGTTTAGTCCTGGTTTAGTCCCTGTTTAGTCCCGTTTTAGTCCCGTTTTAGTCCCGGTTTAGTCCCGGTTTGGTCCCAGTTTAGTCTCGGTTTAGTCCCGGTTTAGTCCTGGTTTAGTCCCGGTTTAGTCCCGGTTTAGTCTCGGTTTAGTCCTGGTTTAGTCTCTGTTTAGTCCCGGTTTAGTCCCGGTTGAGTCCCAGTTTTTAGTGATATTGTGTTGAAACTGTCATGTCCGCTGCATGAAAAGGAGGAAGAGGAGGAGGAGGAGGAGGAGGAGGAGGAGGAGGAGCAGCAGCAGAGGGACAGCTGCCTCTCTCTCCTCTCCCCTCGGGCTGGGCTCACTCGCTCGGCCGCTCACATGGTGCAGTGCAGTCTGGGTAAAAAGGCGCTAAAGCTTCGGGGCAGAAAGCACAGAGCTCAACACATGCACAGAAATCACACTTAGAGACGTTAAAATGAACACAGAGACTACAGCTGCCGTATGTCACCGAGGGGGAGGGGCCTCGTACAGATGTGGACTCAAACTGTCAACTCTCACCAGCAAGTGCAACATCCGAGGAGAAAGTAAAGTTAAAGACGAGGTACTTCACTTTTATGGGTATTAACTGTAACATAAAACATCTTCACATCACCACGTTTCATCTTATTGTTTTAAAAATGCTCCAGATATTCACCCAAAACAACAGATTAACATGTTTTATGAGTCTCCGCTTCGTTTGCTCTCTGTGCTGAGTCACTCCCCCTTCAGAGCGCTATCACTACACAACCCGCCAATGACACTCCTGCACATACACCAGGTTTGTGAAGTCGTAGTGCACAGTTTTGTCTCATGTTTTTGTGTATTTATGGAGAACTGTCGTGTGGGAGCATGGGTAATGTACATTTGTGGGCGGAGCTTTGGACATTATTGTACCGCTAACTGTAAGAAGGGTTTGAATAGGGCCCGGGAGAGATCTCTAGATGACTCAAACATGCATGGATGACATTTAAAACCTCTTCAGACGTGTTTTTGATGAGGTCATAACGTCATAACATGGTAAAACAAACAGATCCTTTTAATACCCCCCAGTTTACTATTTAAAGATGCATTATGTAACATTTCTAGAGGAGGATACACCCGTCTCCATGGAGATGTTACTGCTTAGTGGGGCTTTAAACGCATCTATGTCGTTTAATTCAATAATCAGTGTTTTATTACTTTAAAAAACACAACAAAACAAAACAAAAAAAAAAACATGTTTTCTTACTCTGACAGCGCTCGCCTCTCCACAGATCTGACACATACAGTAACTTATCGTGGTCTGGTCACATGTTCGTTTCCATGGAGACAGATAAGCAGCGCTCAACTTCAGATTAATACGTCGGGATAATCGTGCTCGCGTCTCCACAGATCTAACATGAACAGTGACTAGTAACGCAGCCTGTCGCGGTCACACGCTCGTTTCCATGGCGACGAGCGTAATTCCACACTGCGGAACATTTTTATTTCCCAGCCCGACATCACACAACATTATCTGGTGTATTTTTGTATTGTATTTATGTTTTTTTTTTCAATAATGTGTCTCGCCTCTCCACAGATCTGACACGTACAGTGACTCATGGTGGTGGGGTCACATGTTCGTTTCCATGGAGACAGATAAGCAGCGCTCAACTTCAGATTAATACAACATCGGGAAAGTCGTGCTCGCGTCTCCACAGACCTAACACATACAGTAACTTATCGTGGTCTGGTCACATGTTCGTTTCCATGGAGACAGATAAGCAGCGCTCAACTTCAGATTGATACGTCGGATAGTCGTGCTCGCGTCTCCACAGATCTAACACGTACAGTCATTTATGGTGGTGGGGTCACGTGCTCGTTTCCATGGAGACAGATAAGCAGCGCTCAACTTCAGATTAATACAGCATCGGGACAGTCGTGCTCGCGTCTCCACAGACCTAGCATAGACTTATCCTGCCCGTTTCCGTGGCGACGAGCGTAACTCCACACTGCGGAACATTTTCATTCCGCAGCCCGACACGGCGCAGCATTATCGTGTGTATTTTTGGACTTGAAAGCGGGGCCTGTCACAAAGCCTTTCGCTCACGCAGACTCGACATATGCTGCGTCAGTTCTGAGGCCGATCTCCAAATGGTCAGAGCTGGATCCAGATGGTTTTCGAATCTGAAGCTGCAACACGGAGCTAAACAAAGGCTGGATTCATGGGCTGTGCTAACGCGGCTAACAAGGCGCTAACGCCGCGGGGCAGATTATACAGACAGACACATGCACAGGAGACACGGACAGAGACTGTGACGAGAACGCATGGAGTTCACATTAATACAACACCGGGAGAGCTGCTGCAGGAGCGGTTCAACAGTCCTCAAAATGGCGTCCGCAACAGAAAAAGACGTGGGAGATAATGAGAGACAATGTGCCGCTTCAGGGTTAAACGAGGAAGGGATGAATCAGTTTTTAATGTTTGTCCATGTTATTCATTTTCTCATCTAAAATATATCTGAAGATCTGGAGTAAGAGAAAGAAAGAAACACCTTGTGATGTCATAAGGTGGAGGTCCAGAAATGCTCCTCTGTGTTTTTAAAGTTCAAAAATAATCCAAATATGCCCACTGCGTGATCTCAGCATCTCCTGAAATGATTTACTGTCCGTGAATCAGGAGGTGTCTGGTTAGCATGCTAGTTGTTCTTAGTATTACCTGTGAAAAGTGCGAATAAACCCACTCTAAACCGGGACTAAACCGGGACTAAACCAGGACTAAACCAGGACTAAACCGGTAATAAACCGGGACTAAACCAGGACTAAACCGGGACCAAACCGTGACTAAACCAGGACTAAACCGGTAATAAACGGGACTAAACCAGGACTACAGCAGGACTAAAGCAGGACTAAACCGGGACTAAACCGGGACTAAACCGGGACTAAACCGGGCCTAAACCGGGACTAAACCGAGACTAAACCGGGACTAAACCGGGACTAAATCAGGACTAAACCAGGACTAAAACAGGACTAAAACAGGACTAAACCAGGACTAAACCGGGACTAAATCGGGACTAAACCGGGACTAAACCAGGACTAAACCAGGACCACTACAAACCGTCCAAAATGAAATAGTTTTAGTAAGTCAGGAACAGCGACTTTAAGGAAATAAGATAAAATTCAAAACTTCTCATTAATTGTGTTGTTTTATTCACATCTCGTCAAACACAGACGTGTGTGAAACTGTCTGAAACACACTGTCTCTTTATCGACCGTGACCTTAAGTAACAGTAATTACATAAGTCGTAGTACTTCTCACAGTGTTATGCAGTTTTAGTAGTATTTATATTCGTCGTACTCTTCCATGTCCACGTCTCGTTTCCCTGTTTTCGTACATCTTCTTTTCACGACGCTTCGCTCCGTCATAAAAGTCTCGTTGGATTTGGACGAACCACAAACGCGCGTCTGGTTTGAGCATCTCCGAATCCCACGAGACGCTCCAGGAATCTCCCGCCGCGCTAAAAACTCACGTAAATATCCCCGTAACACATTATCCGCTTACATATCGATTTCTCCCGATAACACGAGTCGGGTTCCTCTGCTCGTTTCACTCAGGTGATGACAAAAAACACAATGACCTCCGAGCTCCGCCGCAGACTTTGACTTTGGCGGCGGGTTTCGGGTGGAGGGAAAAGCGACAAAGGTGGTATTGATGAAACTAAAATTTATGTTGTGGAAGAGATCGGGTGAACGGCATCCTCCTGGCCGGAGCGGACGCCGCGGCACGGCGAGGACAACGGGCGCTTTGTCGGGACGGGGGTCATTTTTGGGTGTGGGTTACAGGGCGGAATACCTCAGGAGCAGGTGGCGGGGGTTTTAAAGGGGCGCCGGAGCGTGAAGCCCGGGTCCCGACGAGGCTGTGGGACGACAGGGGACGGTTTATGTGAGGGAAAGTACCTCGTCCTCGCCTCAGGGTGGGACGGGACAACGGAGTACTGTGAGAGAGACAGGTGGAGGGAGAGACAGGTGGAGGGAGAGACAGAGAGAGACAGGTGGAGGGAGAGACAGAGAGAGAGACAGGTGGAGGGAAAGACAGAGAGAGAGAGAGACAGGTGGAGGGAGGACAGAGAGAGACAGGTGGAGGGAGAGACAGAGAGAGGACAGGTGGAGGGAGAGACAGAGAGAGAGACAGGTGGAGGGAGAGACAGAGAGAGACAGGTGGAGGGAGAGACAGGTGGAGGGAGAGAGAGAGAGACAGGGAGGAGGGAGAGCACAGAGAGAGACAGGTGGAGGGAGAGGCAGAGAGAGAGACAGGTGGAGGGAGAGACGGGTGGAGGGAGAGACAGAGAGAGACAGGTGGAGGGAGAGACAGAGAGAGACAGGTGGAGGGAGAGACAGAGAGAGACAGGTGGAGGGAGAGACAGAGAGAGAGAGAGACAGGTGGAGGGAGAGACAGAGAGAGACAGGTGGAGGGAGAGACAGAGAGAGAGGCAGGTGGAGGGAAAGACAGAGAGAGAGAGAGGTGGAGGGAGAGACAGAGAGAGAGACAGGTTGAGGGAGAGACAGAGAGAGACAGGTGGAGGGAAGACAGAGAGAGAGAGAGACAGGTGCGACGCAGAGGGAGGAGACAGAGAGAGAGACAGGTGGAGGGAGAGACAGAGAGAGACAGGTGGCGGGAGAGACAGAGAGAGACAGGTGGAGGGAGAGACAGAGAGAGAGACAGGTGGAGGAAAGAGAGAGAGACAGGTGGAGGGAAAGACAGAGAGAGACACAGGTGTGACGCAGAGGGAAAGACAGAGAGACAGACAGGTGGAGGGAGAGACAGAGAGAGACAGGTGGAGGGAAAGACAGAGAGAGACAGGTGGAGGGAAAGACAGAGAGAGAGACAGGTGCGACACAGAGGGAGGAGACAGAGAGAGAGACAGATGTGACGCAGAGGGAAAGGCAGAGAGAGAGACAGGTGCGACGGAAAGGGAAAGACAGAGAGAGGGACAGGTGTGACGCAGAGGGAAAGACAGAGAGAGAGACAGATGTGACGCAGAGGGAAAGGCAGAGAGAGAGACAGGTGCGACGGAAAGGGAAAGACAGAGAGAGGGACAGGTGTGACGCACAGGGAAAGACAGGGAGAGAGACAGGTGCGACGGAGAGGGAGAAGACAGGGAGAGAGACAGGTGCGACGGAGAGGGAGAAGACAGGGAGAGAGACAGGTGTGACGCAGAGGGAAAGACAGAGAGAGAGACAGGTGCGACGCAGAGGGAAAGACAGAGAGAGAGACAGGTGCGACGCAGAGGGAGGAGACAGAGAGAGAGACAGGTGGAGGGAAAGACAGAGAGTGAGACAGGTGGAGGGAAAGACAGAGAGAGAGAAAGAGAGAGAGACAGGTGCGACACAGAGGGAGGAGACAGAGAGAGAGACAGGTGGAGGAAAGACAGAGAGAGACAGATGGAGGGAAAGACAGAGAGAGAGACAGGTGCGACACAGACAGGACCTTCATTGAAAGATTATCCTATTATTTTACAGAAAACTCTCTCAGTAAACTCACACAGACACAGGGAGAACATGCAGACTCCACACACAGGCCTCACACTGTCCGGGAGTTGAACCGTGGACCTCGTGGCTGCGGGGCGAGGAGGCTAAACACTTGTTGTGGGTTTTATCTGAGCTGCTGGTTTCACACAAAGGCTCCTCTCAGTTAATGTTTAGTTTCATGACTTTGCACCTGTCAGACTCTTCACAATGGAGCTCTTGTGCCTGACCCACACCACCTTCAGCTCCAATCACTATTCACTAAAAACTCACAACATAGTCAACCCTAAAGTACTGTTAAAGCTGCACTACGGAACATTTGTGGTGAGGGTCTGGTCTCCATGGAGATGCTGTTGCTTTACCTGGAATGTGCCACTGTATCTGGGATTTCTTTAAGGTTACACAGTACTGCAAAAACTGGCTTGAAACACATGCACTCTTTCAGTGAATGGCGTCGCCTCTCCACAGATCTGACCTGTAGCTTGGCCTGGTGATGTCATCTGCTCGTCTCCATGGAGATAGACAAGTTTAATCCCACACTGAAGCATTAACGTCTCGAGAAAGTGACGGATCCTCCACCAGAAAGGTTTTGAAAGAATAACGTCACGCTAACGCCCGCGTTTAATAAGTCTAATGCCCTACTGGGGAACATTACAGGAAAGACAATCACATCTCCACGGAGACAGATGTGAGAAAAGTGACAGAGTGCAGCTTTAAACTCGTGGAGAGAACGGCAGGCCTGAAGTGTGTGGAGTAACGCCGGGACAGTGGAGGTGTTAGCTCGGTGCTAACGAGACGCTAATGTGTCTGATAGAGTCTGATTCACACTGATTAACCGTCGCTTCACACACAGGCGCTAATGCACCTCGCCACGACACCAGGAGCTTATCGGTCTGGATCTTTTTGTGAACAGAAAGCCTCATTTATTTGTCATATATTATAATCTAAAATGCAAACGGACACAGAAGCTTGAGTTCATGTTATAACGGCGTCTTTGCGGTTGAGGCTAACGCTCTCAAAGTCGTCTTTTTAGAGCTTCATTCACGTTTCAGTCGTCATGTTTCTGCTTCCAAAGTTTTTTTTTTTTTTTTTATAAGACCCACAGACTGAGTAAAGAAGTGACTGAGTGAGTGTGACCACAGCTTCAGCTCCAAATGAAGCTCATCGACGCTAAAGCAGGTATAGCAGCTAATCGGGAGCATAGCAACCAAAGAGCCAATCAGGAGCGAGGTTGTTGAAGGTAACGCCTCTTTCTGTCTGACAGGGTAAAATAAAAGGTTTGATGGTCTTAAAATGTCATTTTATCAGGAGATGCGCAGTTACACAGACATATTTTTACATCTAGGCAAATGCATATTCAACATTTGTAACTTGAAATAGTAATAAATACAGAAACAGTTAATTAACAAGTTAAAAAAGCAGTTTTATTTTACATCTGGCCCTTTGATGGCAGCCATTTTGTGTTTGACGCCGTGATGTAGAGGGTTAAACGAACATTTAAGACCAAAATGCCGAATCTGACAGCAGCAGTTGCAGAGAGAGGAGAGACGGTTTTTACATAGAAAGTGAATTGGAGCAGGAAGTGCGCTCATAATCACTTCCTGTTTGTAGCACGGTGGCTAGCACGTTAGCTCTGTCCATTTATATAAACAGTCTATGATAAAACCCCAAACGACTTTTGTAATTTGCAAAATGTGAAAATTAAAATTGAAAACTAAGCAAAACGCTTATTTTGCATTTATTGAATTGAGTGTTGTTAAAGCAGCACTATGTAACTTTCTGGGGTTTGTGTGTCATCTGCATGTAGTTAAAACCATACTCCGGAACATTCTCTGTGGAAAATTACAGCCAAAGAGCAATATTTCCATGGAAAAAAGCAGGAAGAGGCCCAACTCCAGACCAAATAAGAGCTGCTCGCATGTTTTTCTATGTTTTTTTGTCTTTTTTGTGCAATAAACACAACCAGTCATGGCTAAAAAGTTACATACTGGAGCTTTAAATGCTAAAAAACGCCTTGAAAACTCTCTCACTGTCCCAGATCTGACCCGTCGCTGGGCCTGGTGGAGCCACATGCTTGTCTCCACAGAGATAGACACATTTAATCCCGCACTGAGGCATTAACATCTCCATGGAGACAAGCAGGTGACGACGCCTCCTCCAGAAAAGTCCCGGAGTGCAGCTTTAACACACTGACGTCAGGCTGAAGCTCCGCGAACTTCGAGATAAATCTGTTTTTCTCTCACGTCGACAGCAAACACCCAAACACACGCCTCATCCGGGCACTTCCTGTCGCAGACGTCCTGTCGTTTTTTTAGTCAAAACACCGCGGGAGATAAACGGACTCACAAATTCTCGTTTTTTGTGTAGTTTTTTTTTTCGTTTTTCGTCTGTTAAACATTATCTGAGAGTCTGAGCCGCACAGAGAGAACCAGGCACAGATAGACCCGCTGATAACAGATTGATTTGGCATGGCTGATCTGCTGAGTAAGAGGCCAGTACTGTATCTGAACGTGTCTGTGGCGAGGAAGAGGACGAGGAGGAAGAGGAGATAAGACGAGAGACGGAGAGAGAGAAAGAGAGAGGGAGAGAGGGAGAGAGGGAGAGAGGGAGAGCTGATAGAGTGGAGACAGAGGGGAGACGCCACAAGTGAGTTTAGTGTTTGGAAAAGTGGACGCACATGACCGGGGAGCTGAGCGAACGCACATTTATGACTCAAACCTTCAAACGAGCACGAGAGCGAGGCCTGTCCGCACGTTTACGAACGATGGACAGAGTGGGGGCGTTGCCGTAGCGATTAGCAATAAAAAAAAACAAAATATCGTGACTTACGGATGGTAAAAGGTGCCAAAATGAGCACATTAGCAGGCATGTTAGCAGGTCGCTTATGCACATTTTTAATACTTTTGCAGCTGATATAATCAACAAATCACTAGTCCCAGAAAGGGGGTTAAGCTAACTGGAGGCACTGCTCTGTCTGAAGGTCTGTGACTCAAGTTAGACGTTATTCCGAGGTTTGTTTTAACACAATCTGATCATAAAGAACTGGAAGTGCAACAGGCGAGCTGATTTGTGCTGTTAAACCGTCTCAAATGCTATCACACGCTAACTAGCATCATTAGCAGTTAGCATTAGCAGTTTTTCTGTCACTTTTGTTGGAAATCAAACTCGTAAACAGGACCGTGAACCCTCAGATTGATCACAGACGGTCTTAAAATGAGCACATTAGCAGGCATGTTAGCAGGTCGCTTATGCACACTTTTGATACTTTTGCAGCTGATATGATCAACAAATCAACATTCCCAGAAAGGGGGGGTTAAGCTAACTGATGGCACTGCTCTGTCTAAACGTCTGTGACTCAAGTAAGTCGTTAATCTGAGTTTAGTTTTAACAAAAGCTGATCAAAAACAACTGGAAGTGCAACCGGCGAGCTGATTTGTGCTGTTAAACTGTCTCAAATGCTATCACACGCTAACTAGCATCATTAGCAGTTAGCATTAGCAGTTTTTCAGTCACTTTTGTTGGAAATCAAACTCGTAAACAGGACCGTGAACCCTCAGATTGATCACAGGCGCCTGAAAATGTCTGAAAATGTCACATGTTCAGACGTTTCAAACTGATCAGCTCGTGTTTGATAAGGTTTAACATTTATGGAGCAGAATTTTGTTGATTTTTTTTCCAAAGCAGTGAACGTCCCACAGGCCCCGCCCCCTCCATCTGACATCATGACATCATTAAACACTAGTGCTCGGTCTATAGTTGTAAATCGATGAGGAAAACATCTGGTGGATACTCTGGTTGTAAAGGCACTATTGATCCGTGAGCGCCGGAGTGACACGCAGACACATTAAGCGTTATGGAGACACCGGTGGCCTGAGCTGGTACTGCGGTCATTTCCAGTATGTACTTTAAGACCACAGAGCGAACGAGCCACAGACGGTTTCAGGAAGTGCGAGGTTTCTCTTTCTGAAGCTAAATACAGACACAAAGACAGGTGCACGGCCTTATAACACGTCCATCTGTGAGCAACTGGTTTAGTCCTGGTTTAGACCTGGTTTAGTCCTGGTTTAGTCCTGGTTTGGTCCTGGTTTAGTCCTGGTTTAGTCCTGGTTTAGTCCTGGTTTAGTCCCAGTTTAGACCTGGTTTAGTCCTGGTTTAGTCCTGGTTTGGTCCTGGTTTAGTCCTGGTTTAGTCCTGGTTTAGTCCTGGTTTAGTCCTGGTTTAGTCCTGGTTTATTTATATCTTTAGTCCTACTTTAGTCCTGAGTTAGAACTAAACCTAAAACTAAAGTGAAAAGTGAAAGTTGATCAACTCTTTTCATCATCAGTGTCGTGATGCCACAACCAGGTCTAAGTGTGTGTGTGTGTGTGTGTGTGTGTGTGTGGAGTGTGTGTGTGTGTATATATTGTGTGTGTGGAGTGTGTGTGTATTTGTGTGTGTGGAGTCTGTCTGTATATTTGTACGTGTGGAGTGTGTGTGTGTATATTTGTGTGTGTGTAGAGTGTGTGTGTGTATATTTGTGTGTGTGTGTGTATTTGTGTGTGTGGATTTGTGTGTGTGTGGAGTGTGTATATTTGTGTGTGTGGAGTGTATGTATTTGTGTGTGTGGAGTGTGTGTGTGTATATTTGTGTGTGTGTGTATATTTGTGTGTGTATATTTGTGTGTGTGGAGTGTGTATATTTGTGTGTGTGGAGTGTATGTATTTGTGTGTGTGGAGTGTGTGTGTGTGTGTATTTGTGTGTGTGGAGTGTGTGTGTGTGTGTGTGTGTATTTGTGTGTGTGTGTGTATGTATTTGTGTGTGGAGAGTGTGTGTGTGTGTGTGTGTGTGGAGTGTGTGTATATTTGTGTGGCAGTGACAGAGACAGTGGCTGATGTGTGTTTGATAAATGCGGCGCCACGGCTCAGGACACAACAGAGAAGAGTCTGAGATAAACATCACCTGCACCGCACAGAGCTGTGTGTGTGTGTGTGTGTGTGTGTGTGTGTGTGTGTGTGTGTGTGTGTGTGTGTGTGTGTGTGTGTGTGTGTGTATGGGCCCCTCCATCGTTTGTAGAGTGTGTATGTTCCATTAGCTGGTATCTAACATTAGCTCTAGAGCATTTTCAATAGTAGAGTTAGCATTAGCATTAGCATTAGCCTCCAAACATCTGTGTTAATCCCTGAGTCGTCGACGAAGTTTAAATCTGTCAAATGGACAAAACGTTGTGCTCTTCTTCATCCAAGACACTTCTTCAGCTCTGGTCCGTTTACTGCTGGACACGGCCTTATATAAGAGACTTGGACGAGCAGCGAAACGTCTTCACTCGCTGACAGATTTAAACTTCGTCTTTTTTTATCCTCCAAACATGGCAAAAATAGCCAACATGCTAACAGTAAGTATGTGTATGTATATCCTTGAATAAAAACCTGATCACACACATGAAAAAACAGCAATAAAACCTCCTCTGAACAAATGCTCCATTAAACCTGATGTACAGCCTGAGTCTTTTATGAATGAAAAAACCAAACAGAGTCAAGTTTCACACGTAAATATCACCTCCCACGAAAGTTTAGGTCACACAGGCAGAAGAGAGAGGGAGGGAGGGAGGAGAAAAGAAAAGAAGAGAGAGAGGGAGAGGGAGAGGAGGAAGAGAGGAAAAGGGGAGGAGGAGGAGAGAGTGAATGTGATCAGATGAGCTGGCGCTGTCACAAGACGACAGATAAGAGCCGACGCCACCACCGCCGTATCAGAGCATCAGAGCCAAGCAATGTCACGAGAGGTGTGAGAGTCCCAGTTTAGACCCGGTTTAGACCCGGTTTAGACCCGGTTTAGGCCCGGTTTAGACCCGGTTTAGACCCGGTTTAGTCCCGGTTTAGACCCGGTTTAGACCCGGTTTGGACCCGGTTTAGACCCGGTTTGGACCCGGTTTAGACCCGGTTAAGACCCGGTTTAGTACCGGTTTAGTCCCGGTTCAGTCCCGGTTCAGTCCCGGTTTAGTCCCGGTTTAGTCCCGGTTTAGACCTGGTTTAGTCCCGGTTTAGACCCAGTTTTGTCGTAGTTTAGTCCTGGTTTTAGTCCTGGTTCAGTCCTGGTTCAGTCCTGGTTTAGTCCTAGTTTAGTCCTGATTTAGTCCTGGTTTTAGTCCTGGTTTAGTCCTGGTTTAGACCTGGTTTAGTCCTGGTTTAGTCCTGGTTTAGTCCTGGTTTTAGTCCTGGTTCAGTCCTGGTTCAGTCCTGGTTTAGACCTGGTTTAGTCCTGGTTTAGTCCTGATTTAGTCCCGGTTTAGTCCCGGTTCAGTCCCGGTTCAGTCCTGGTTCAGTCCTGGTTCAGTCCTGGTTCAGTCCTGTTTTAGACCTGGTTTAGTCCTGGTTTAGTCCTGGTTCAGTCCTGGTTCAGTCCTGGTTCAGTCCTGGTTTAGACCTGGTTCAGTCCTGTTTTAGTCCTGGTTTAGTCCTGGTTTTAGTCCTGGTTTAGTCCTGGTTTTAGTCCTGGTTTAGTCCTGGTTCAGTCCTGGTTCAGTCCTGGTTCAGTCCTGGTTTTAGTCCTGGTTCAGTCCTGGTTTAGTCCTGGTTCAGTCCTGGTTTAGTCCTGGTTCAGTCCTGGTTTAGTCCTGGTTCAGTCCTGGTTCAGTCCTGGTTTAGTCCTGGTTCAGTCCTGGTTTAGTCCTGGTTCAGTCCTGGTTCAGTCCTGGTTTAGTCCTGGTTCAGTCCTGGTTTAGTCCTGGTTCAGTCCTGGTTTAGTCCTGGTTTAGTCCTGGTTTAGTCCTGGTTTAGTCCTGGTTTAGTCCTGGTCTCTCTCTCAGACCAGTCTAACATCAGCGTGTTGGACAGTGGACATGTTTCCAGATCTTGTTCTCTCTGCGTCTCTGGATCAGTCGGTGATGAGGCAGATCAGACGAGACACGACGACCCAAAACGGCTCAGAACATGTGTGTGCGACGGTTTATTCACACAGCCTAGCAACGCACACGGCAACGCACACTCAAACCAACGACCGCAGTGACGTCACCCTCACGTCCGGCTCCAGTCAGGTATCGACACTTCAAATGTGATCGGGGCAGTCCTGTGTGATGTCACGTAGTACTTGCAGTGGACAAAGACTCAGATTTTCGCTGTTTTTCACCACAAAGCTGCAAATGAACCTAATTTGTACTAAAATGTCTCGGATAATGCCATGAGAACACCATGTACACAGTTTAGTAGCAAAAAAGTGGATTTATGGTTTAGAAAAATAAGAAAAGATGATGAGATTTGAATGATAAAATGGTAAAACGTATAAAGTATGAATAATCCACATCAGCCAAACACTCCAGACCAAAAAAAAAAGCCAAAACTCAAACCAGAAAAAACTGCTAATGAAATATACCGCTAAAGAAACACATGATAGGACCACAGCAAAGGCACAAACTCATGAGATGTGAACCAACAGCAGTGAAACATCTGAGAGGGTCGGGTGGATGCAGGTGGAGCACAGGGGCCTACACCATGAGCTGGATTAAACAGGATGCCCTACCTGCTCCGGTGTCCATGAGGTTAGACTGTCCACGGCGATCTGAGACGAGACGGGACGATCCGGGCATGCTCACCGGCTCCGAGCGGATCGGCTGGATCCTGGAAGTTAAACAGGAGCAAAGTGTTTAGACCTGGTTTAGTCCTGGTTTAGTCCTGGTTTAGTCCTGGTTTAGTCCTGGTTTAGACCTGGTTTAGACCTGGTTTAGACCTGGTTTAGTCCTGGTTTAGTCCTGGTTTAGTCCTGGTTTAGTCCTGGTTTAGACCTGGTTTAGTCCTGGTTTAGACCTGGTTTAGACCTGGTTTAGACCTGGTTTAGACCTGGTTTAGACCTGGTTTAGACCTGGTTTAGTCCTGGTTTAGACCTGGTTTAGTCCTGGTTTAGTTCTGGTTTAGTCCTGGTTTTTTCCTGGTTTAGACCTGGTTTTGACCTGGTTTAGTCCTGGTTTAGTCCTGGTTTAGTCCTGGTTTAGTCCTGGTTTAGACCTGGTTTAGTCCTGGTTTAGTCCTGGTTTAGTCCTGGTTTAGTCCTGGTTTAGACCTGGTTTAGACCTGGTTTAGTCCTGGTTTAGTCCTGGTTTAGTCCTGGTTTAGTCCTGGTTTAGACCTGGTTTAGTCCTGGTTTAGACCTGGTTTAGACCTGGTTTAGTCCTGGTTTAGTCCTGTTGTTTAATTGTTTCATTCTCATTCGGTGCAGTCTTGTGTCTTTCTTTCAGAAGTGGGTGATTTTTGTTGAACTACTCAAACTTCCTGAGTAAAAACTTCTCACCTGAGGCTCTGCAGGTCGAGGTCGTCGGTGTCGAAGTCCAGAAGAGGCTGCTGCACCTCGGAGGGGCCCTGGGGCTGCAGCACTGATGAAGAAGAGGAGATGACGGAGGAGGAGGACGAGATGACGGTGGTCTGACCTGAAGGGTGGAGGGTCTTAAACTGGAACTGAGGCCCCATCCACAGGCGGCGGTGAGGACCAGTGTGGGTCACGATCTCCACCTGCGACAGAGGGAAACGGTGAGGTCTGGGCTCTGTGGGGAGGTCTCTGCACGTGACCCGTCCCTCAGTGTCTCCGGGTTAAACTGTCAGGAGCAGTGGGACCATCTCCAGATCTTGAGGTAGTCTCACTCAGGAGTACCTCAGCTGGAGGATCTGACCTGTGGTGTTTTGAGTTGATGGAGGACCCAGAGAGCCTGGAGGTGAGGTAAAAGAGCAGGCATTGTGCTAAATCAACGTTTTGGAGCTGTCTACCATGTTTAATGTTTCAGATGTCACCCTCGCATGTTTGAATAATCTGTTGATCCTTCTTTGAACCTTCTCGTGGTGAGGAGCATAAGACCAGGCACCGACCAGCCTGTGTGACCAGGAAGCTCTGCAGAGCTCCCAATGTTCAGGCCTCTCCTCAAAGAAGAGCGAGAAGCAGAGACGTCAAAAATGAAAGTGTAGCCTGGGTTTAGCCCGAGTTTAGAACCAGTTTAGACCCGGTTTAGCCCGGGTTTAGCCCGGGTTTAGGGCAGGTTTAGCCCGGGTTTAGAGCTGGTTTAGACCCGGTCTAGACCCGGTCTAGACCTGGTTTAGACCTGGTTTAGACCTAGTTTAGACCATGTTTAGACCAGGTTTAGACCAGGTTTAGACCTGGATTAGACCTAGTTTAGACCGTGTTTAGACCTGGTTTAGACCTGGTTTAGACCTGGTTTAGACCTGGTTTAGACCTGGTTTAGACCTAGTTTAGACTCGGTTTAGACCCAGTTTAGACCCGGTTTAGACCTGGTTTAGACCTGGTTTAGACCTGGTTTAGACCTGGTTTAGACCTAGTTTAGACCATGTTTAGAACAGGTTTAGACCTAGTTTAGACCATGTTTAGAACAGGTTTAGACCTAGTTTAGACCATGTTTAGACCTGGTTTAGACCTGGTTTAGACCTGGTTTAGCCCGGGTTTAGAGCTGGTTTAGACCGTGCTTAGACCTGGTTTAGACCCGGTTTAGACCTGGTTTAGCCCGGGTTTAGAGCTGGTTTAGACCGTGCTTAGACCAGGTTTAGACCCGGTTTAGACCTGGATTAGACCTAGTTTAGACCGTGTTTAGACCAAGTTTAGATCGTGTTTAGACCTGGTTTAGACCTTGTAGAGATCCAAAAAGAGCCTTCAATAGACCTAAGAAAGCTACAAAACAGGACGAATCTGAACCTAGAAGGAAAGGTGTTACTATTCCTTTTGCACAACGTCTGCAGAGATTTTTTTTTCAGACAGTTTAAGACTCCTGTCTATTTCAAACCTTCAAACACTTTAAGACAGAAACAGGTCGACCCAAACGACAAAACCTCAAGCCATAAACAGAGTAATGTGTCTGCTCCATTCAGTGAAGTGAAGAGGCAGTGAGTCTTACACTGGAGAAACAGACACTTCAGAAGAGAATGAACCGACACGAGAGAGAGCAGCTCAGGACCACAGTCTGATGTTCATCTCAAACACACTCACCTCCTCTGAAGAGACTGAGGTTCAGGTCTGAGCCAGAGAAAAGAAATGGTGTGAGAGGAGAGTTAAAGAAGAATATTTTTGTTACGAAAGACAATCCTTCATTTAACAAGAACAGAGGCCTGAGACATCATCTATCTCCCATCTATAACTCCATCCTCAGACCCAGAACAAACAGGAACAAAGAGAACAATAGATTACAGTTTGAAAAGGGTTGTTAAGGCTGAAACTGAACAAAGTGAGCAGCCAAACATCTTCACTCCTCCAACGACAGATTTAAACTTCGTCTTTTGCAAAAGAGCTGTATAAAATGTGACCTTTTCCCAGTCTCTCTGATCAGGTTAATCCTGGTTTAGTCTTGGTCTCGTCTTGGTTTAGATGTTTAGTTTATAGTTGTCTTGAAACTTTAATGTTCTGACTTGACGTGTGGTCCCTTTAGTCGTCTGTCACTGTCTGTCGGACCCTGAGGGGAGGAGCTTCGCACACGGCACATAACCCGTCCTGACACCGTGAGCGAGCGGAGCGGTTCATCTGAGTGCGGCGGCTCCACGGAGATTAGGAAGAGTTTCATTGGGCAAAAACTAATGCTCATGTATATTAGATGTCTTGTTTCATATTTAACTTTTCCGAGCTTTAAACGTGGTATAATGCTGTTGTGCTTTTATATCTCTACACGCCCTCACCTTTATTTGTGTGACACGTCGTTATGTCCTAATACTAATTATAGTTTAATTAGTTTAAGTGAAGTTGAATCTCACGTCAAACACACTGGATTATTCAGCTTTTGGCCTGAGATGTGAAAGTATCAATGATTTAACAGCTTTGGTAAGAGGCTAACGCTAGGCTAATGCTAGGCTAACGCTAGGCTAACGCTTCTATCTGCTACAGACGACAGCTCACTGGACAAACCGATCTAGTGACCAGCGCTGGACAGTGGCAAAGCGTTAGCAACAGTTAGCAAAACGAGCAATAATTACTATACTATAATTTGCACAAAAAAAAAAAAGTATTAGTGCTGTCAATTGGTCGATTGCTTGACCAAAAAGGGGGCGTGACAAAAGCTTTCAAAAACTATTACGTATCTCTATGTATCTGACCCAAACTGCACTCGCAAGGCTACACCTGCAGGGGGAGTTCATCCAAAGACTACGACCAAATTTACAGGACTATATGTAGCTCTGGAGTATAAGTCGCACCAGTCTTAGATGTCTTTTAAATTACCGTAATGTTGAAATTTTAAGTTTTCAATGGTACAGGAGCAGGAGATACTGGTACACGAGCGCTGGAGCGCCCTCGTGTGGTAGTCAGTGTGACAAAAAACACGATAAAAAAAAAAGATATACTTCCATAATTTCACATATAAGTCGTATCTGAGTATAAGTCCTGGACCTGGACACTGGAAAAAGTGACACTTATAGTCCAGAAAATACGGTATTCATAAAAGAAGAAAGTGAAACGAAGCGGCGTGTTTGTGTAAAGACGATGAAGTCACAGTTTCTCCTGGTTTAAAGTCGGTGCCAGCTCCAGTCTGTCTGCTCCACTCAGCGCTCCGCCCTCCTCAGAGACCTCCATCACTTCTCATTATCTTTACTGATCCCTGGTCTCTCACCTCCACCAGGCACGGCTAACGCTGCTAATGTGGCTAACGCGGCTAACGCTAACGGTGCCGGTGCTCGTCTGTCACCCGCAACAAAGAAGAGATGTGTATGAGACGTGTCAGAGCTGTGCAAAAGGGAGAGAGGGAGGAGAGGAAGAGAGGGAGGAGAGAGGGAAAGAGAGGGAGGAGAGAGAGGAGAGATGAGAGGGAGAGGGAGGAGAGGGGAGAGAGGGAGGAGGGGGGAGAGGGAGGTGAGGAGATGAGGGAGGAGGAGGGAGAGGGAGGAGAGAGGGAGAGAGGCAGGAGAGGGAGGAGAGAGAAAGAGAGGGAGGAGAGAGGGAGAGAGGGAGGAGAGGGAGGAGGAGAGGAAGAGAGGAGGAGAGGGAGGAGAGAGGAGAGAGAGGAGAGAGGGGAGAGAGGGAGGAGAGGAGAGGGCAGGAGAGAGGAGAGAGGCAGGAGAGAGAGGAGGAGGGGGGAGAGGGAGGAGAGGGAGGTGAGGAAGAGAGGGAGGAAAGAGAGAGAGGGTGAGGAGAGGGAGAGATGGAGGTGAGGAAGAGAAGGAGGAGAGCGGAAGAGAGGGAGGAAAGAGGGAGAGAGGGAGGAGAAGGGGAGAGAGGGAGGAGAGAGAGAAGACAGTAAAGAGAGGGAGGAGAGAAGGAGAGAGGAGAGAGAAAGGAGGAGAGTAAAGAGAGGGAGAGAGGAGAGAGGAGGAGAGTAAAGAGAGGGAGAGAGGAGGATAGTAAAGAGAGGGAGAGAGAGAGGAGGAGAGTAAAGAGAGGGAGAGAGAGGAGGACAGTAAATAGAGGAAGAGAGAAAGAGGAGAGAAAGAGGAGAGAGAGGGGAGAAAGAGGAGAGGTTCTCGTGGCTCAGATGCCCGGGTTCTCGTGGCTCAGATGCCCGGGCTCTCGTGGCTCAGATGCCCGGGCTCTCGTGGCTCAGATGCCCAGGCTCTCGTGGATCAGATGCCCGGGTTCTCGTGGCTCAGATGCCCGGGCTCTCGTGGCTCAGATGCCCGGGTTCTCGTGGCTCAGATGCCCGGGTTCTCATGGCTCAGATGCCCGGGCTCTGGAGCTGCAGATGTGAGTTGACTCTGTCCCTCAGGCTCCTCTCACACTTTAAACTCTCAGCCACAAGGTGCCAGAAAACCAAGAGACTTCAGTTGCTACACTGTCAGAAGTTTGGTTGTGAAAAAAATGACATCATGACTGGACCCCTCCAAAATGAGATGGCACATTCCAGCATTTTCAGATGAGAAAAAGGACAGATGTGGACGAGCTCTGAGCTGGAGTTATGGACCAAATAAATGTGTAAAGAGACTTTCTGACTCCAACAACCAACGAAAATGTGCAGCTCTTTAACAGTAATACATGGAATACATCAGAGGAGAGGAGGAGAGGAGGAGAGGAGAGGAGGAGAGGAGCAGAGGAGAGAAGGAGAGGAGAGAGAGGGTCAGAGGAGCAGAGGAGCAGAGGAGAGGAGGAGGAGAGGAGGAGAGGTCAGAGGAGCAGAGGAGAGGAGGAGAGGAGGAGAGGAGCAGAGGAGAGGAGGAGAGGAGGAGAGGGTCAGAGGAGCAGAGGAGAGGAGGAGGAGGAGGAGGAGAGGGTCAGAGGAGCAGAGGAGAGGAGGGAGGAGGAGGCAGAGAGAGAGGAGGAGGAGAGGAGCAGAGGAGAGGAGCAGAGGAGAGGAGGAGAGCAGAGGGTCAGAGGAGGAGAGGCGAGGGTCAGAGGAGCAGAGGAGAGGAGCAGAGGAGCAGAGGAGAGGAGGAGAGGAGCAGAGGAGAGGAGGAGAGGGTCAGAGGAGCAGAGGCGAGGAGCAGGGGAGCAGAGGAGAGGAGGAGAGGAGCAGAGGAGATGAGCAGAGGAGAGGGTCAGAGGAGAGGAGAGGAGCAGAGGAGATGAGCAGAGGAGAGAGGTCAGGGTCAGGGAGCAGAGGAGAAGAGCAGAGGAGCAGAGGAGGGGAGGAGAGGGTCAGAGGAGCAGAGGGTCAGAGGAGGAGAGGAGAGGAGCAGAGGAGCAGAGCAGAGGGTCAGAGGAGGAGAGGAGAGGGTCAGAGGAGCAGAGCAGAGGGTCAGAGGAGCAGAGGGTCAGAGGAGCAGAGGAGCAGAGGAGCAGAGGAGGTGTGAGAGTTCCTCTTCAGTCTGACTCTAAATGTTCTGTATTTCACATTAAAGATGCAGCAGATTTATTCATGTTGAAATGTGGAGTGTGACGTGTCGACACCAGAGGCTCAAACCAGGAGCTGAGAGACGTCTCCCATGAATCATACACTTTTATATAAATGGACACAGCTAACGTGCTAGCCGCCACGCTCCAAACAGGAAGTGATCATGTGCACACTTCCTGCTCCATTGACTCTGGCTCCAATTCACTTTCTATTGCAAAACCGTGCCCCGTCTCTCTGTACCTGCTGCTGTCAGACTCATTTTGGTCTTAAATGTTCGTATTACCCCTTGACATCAGACATGTCAAACTCAGGCCTTTCTATTGACACTTATTAGCATCTGTTACCTGCCTCACTCAAATTTAATCCTCCCCTTCTGAAAAACACACATATGTTGTTAAAATGTTTCAATAAATATTTAGTTTGGGCCACGACGTAGTCACAGTTTTTAATTTTGGCCTCTGTGAATTTGAGTTTGTCGCCTCTGCTCGACATGATCCTGGGTTTTTATTTCACTTTTGTGTCTGTAAATCAACATATGAACATTAATAACACACATCAGGTCCTTCTTTCCCTGAGGTCGCTCCTGCTAACGTTAGCAACATGTTTGATTGCCCTTCTCCCTTCAGTCTGGCTCCGGATTGGCTCTTTGGTTGCTATGATACTCGCGGTCATAGCAACCAAATTCCAAATTCCAAATTCCAAATATGGATTTTGGCTCCAAATTAGCTTCTCCACCTGCTCCAGCCTCGATGAGCTTCATTAGTCCACTTCTTTACACAGTTTATGCTTCCGTTATATAAATAGTAGAAGAGATTTTTGTTGAAAATGCTCTTGTCTGGAAAGTGTTGTTCTGTGTTGTTTTAAATAAAGTTTTCCAAACTTGATGAGCAGTGCTGAGGTGTGACATCACTCAGGAGATTGTAAAGGTGGGTTCCCTGGTAACTGTTGTCATGGCAATGGTCACAATGGCTAAACGCTTTCGCAGACGTATCGCCCACTCTGACCCTGCTGCGCCCAAGCGCCGCCGCAGGACGACGCGCAGGGCTCGCAGGGCAGGGCGTCGGCGTAACCGTCGCAGGCGTTAAAGCCCCATGACTTAGCTTACTTTACTTTTTATTTTACCTTTTTTACCTTTTATTTTAGCTATTTAACATTTATTAATTTATTTAATTTTTTCTGTTTATATTTTTCAGTTGGCGGGTGAAGCTCAGGAGCTGTTCTCAGTTCGTCACGGTCCTGTCCGAACGGCCCGGATCCTGCCTGCGCCTCATATCAGTGAGTATTTTTACACCATGAATAAACTCTGTACTTTATTATAGGATTTAAATGGGACTGGACACTTCTGACAAGACATAGTCCTTCAGTTTTCTACTTGAAAACATTTTGACCCATATTTCAGGGATACTATGGTTTTCTCTGGAACTCAATAAAAAATCTTAAATGTTCAATAAAAAATCTTAAATGTTCAATAAAAAATCTTAAATGTTCATATTAACCGTCTACATGATCCTGGGGTTTTTTTTTCACTTTTGTGTCTGTAAATCGACTTCTTTCAAGTTTAATAACCCGACGTTGCTCCTGTTAGCGTTAGCAACAGGTTTGATTGACAGTGTTGCAGTGCGGGTGGAAAGGGGCGTTACCTTCAGCCACCACCTCTCTCCTGATTGGCTCTTTGGTTGCTATGATACTCATGGTCTATAAGATGCAACTTTGCTCTAAATTAGCTGCTTTTTATTATTTACTTTTCATTATTATTACGCTGAAGCTAATTTCACAAACTTTCAGCACATACAGTTTGGAGTTTGAGTTCTGACCTGTGAGAGCCACTCCTCGTCCTCCTGTCCGCTGTGGTCCGAGGACAGACTGTCGGACGACTCGTGTCTGGTGATGGGCCCCGGGCTCCCAGGAGGCATCGCTGCAACGAGACACACAATATATGAGAAAACAGGGACTTTCACTGCTCAGACAGAAGATAATCCACAGAAACAAGAGGAAGGAGGCTCTGATTTACTATATTAAAAAGAAACAGACTTAATATTTAAAACAGGAAAGAGCTTTTGATTTTAATGACAAGGCAAATCTGTACAGCACAGAGTAAATCAGAGTGTTTACAGAATAAGAAAGAAAATAGTCCTGGTTTAGTCCTGGTTTAGTCCTGGTTTAGTCCTGGTTTAGACCTGGTTTAGTCCTGGTTTAGACCTAGTTTAGTCCTGGTTTAGACCTAGTTTAGTCCTGGTTTAGACCTGGTTTAGTCCTGGTTTAGACCTGGTTTAGACCTGGGGTTTTAGTCCTGGTTTAGTCCCTAGTTTAGACCTAGTTTAGTCCTGGTTTAGACCTAGTTTAGTCCTGGTTTAGTCCTGGTTTAGTCCTGGTTTAGACCTGGTTTAGTCCTGGTTTAGTCCTGGTTTAGTCCTGGTTTAGACCTGGTTTAGTCCTGGTTCTGGAGGCCTGAGCACAGGACACATGTGAAGTTCTTCCTGTTTCTCGTCCAGACCTGAGCAGCACTTCTGGATGTAAATTCTTCATAAACTTGCCCCAGATACAAGACAAACATGTTCAATAAAACTTTCAACAGCTCGAGTGCTGATTTATTCTTATCATGACATAATTTGGTGTTTTGATTAAAGACATTTGTCCAGTCACCAGTGTTGGGCATCTTACTTCAAAAATGTAATTAGTTATAGTTACAAGTTACTTCTCCAAAAAGTAACCACCAGTTACCATCTCAGTTACTTTTTGGGAGAAGTAACTAGTTACTAGGCAAAGTAACTATACCGTTACTTACTTTGTTAAAACAATAAAAACACAACCGATGTGAACCTTTAAACATTTATTTCACTTTAACAGATTGTAATTATATTGTATTGGTTTAAAGTGATTCACATGTGAACACCACCAGATGTGAACTGGACAATTCAGTCACATTTAAACCTGGACACTTCAGTCACATTTAAACCATGTCCATATCAAAATATGTGGCAGTAGTTTGTGTGTAAAGTTGGAGGGGGACGCAGCTGTGCGTCAGGGCGTCACGTTTCTGATCAAAACTCAACTCGGACCCAATCAGCTGTCACTGCACGTGTGACAGGACACCATTTCCCATCATGCATTAAGCGTTTGTAGTCCATGCAGGCGCCGCAGTCGGTGGAGCTGCTGCGCTCGCCTCGCTCAAAAATTGCAGCTGTGTCCCAATTCGCCAAATGCACCGTTCCATGTTCTGTTTGAAGTGCTGGTCGAAGCACCGCCCGACTTAAATGCTCCGTTCGGACCGCGGATTTCAGGGCACTTTGGTGAATTGAGACACGGCTGCGTCGGCCTC